>PVKU01003493.1:0-176382 GCA_004027475.1 Anoura caudifer | reverse complement strand
AAATGGGACAACTGTAATAGCATAATCAATAAAATATAATTTAAAAAAATGAGTGCACCAATGTTGGTGTTGGGGTCTGTCCTACTACAGAGACGGCATAGCAGCAAGAGTCCAGTATCTCAGGCCTCTTGCAGAGAACATAGTGCCTTTAGTGGCAATCAGCTTCAGGTTTAGCCTACTCATTTATTACAAAAGCAAAGTTTGGTTTTTACTTTAAAAAATCAGTGATGGAATAGGATGTGCTTTAAAACAATTACAGCACAAGAAAAAGCCACTTGCTGGAATTTTCTATTTTACTTGTGTCAAAGACATAGACTTTTAATGGCAATTCAATTCCTTCATTTTACAGATGAGGAAAATATGGCCCAGGGAGAAAATCAGAATTGTTAAGTATTACACAACTACTAAGTAGCAGAGGAGGGACCAGAACAAGGTCTCCTAGCTCTGGCTCCATACTCACAACCTGTGTGCAGCCCCCCAATGCCATTCCCACATGATCTGCAGAGAAATGCAAAAAGTTCTAAAAGAATGTCTAGCAGAATTAATGAAGAGAAACGATATGCATGCTTTTAAATCTTCCCACTTTCATGACTGAAGTTGATCCATGAAGACAAAAACTCAGTCTACATTTGCTTGTATCAAACTCCTGATATTTAATGTATCATTAGCTTAGTAATAAATCGATGACAGTATAGAATTTATTTCAAAACTACTCAGTAAAATATGCCCTGTATTTTTCTCCAGTTTTTTTCCCATAAGTAACTGGCAAATTTATTAACCTTTGACAAGGTTTCTCAAACTTGACACTTCTGGCATTTGGTTAGATAATTCTTTGTTATGGGGCTGCCCTGGGCATTGTAGGTTATTTAGAAGCATGCCTGGCCTGTGCATCATAGATGCCAGTACCACGCCATCCTCCCCACCCTGATTCAGTCTTGAGAATCAAAAATAATGTCTCCAGTTTTTGTCAAATGTTCCCTGGGATACCTAGTAGCCCTTGGTTGAGGACAACTGATCTATGGAGACAGCACATCCCCATGCCATTCATGAATCAACCAGCTGCACATTAAAAGATACACATATAAAGTACTCAGGCAACATAAACTGGTTTGATATACTTTAATCTGCTTACCTCAAACTTCATCACCCGTGAAGACACTAGCCCATCACAAAAGGATAAATACTGCATGGTTCCACTTACACGAGGAACCTAGAGTATTCAAATTCACAGAGACAGAAAGAATGGTGTTTGCCAGGGGCTGGGGGAAGAGGAAAGTGGGGAATGTTGTTTAATGATTACAGAGTTTCAACATGGGAAGATAAAATATTTCTGCAGATGGATGGTAGTGATGGGTATACAACGCTGTGAATGTACTTAATATGACAGACTGTACATTTAAAATGCTTAAAATGATAAATTTTATATTACATGTATATCTTACCACAATTTTTTAAAATGTTTACTTTTTTGTCATTTTGAGCAAGGCCTATTCCACAAAGCAAAAGTACCTACATATGCTTTAAAACTCCCTTACAAAGAACCTGGGTTTTCTGTTGCTGTTTTATTTATTTATTTTTTGGTTGGCTTTGTTTTGAAAATAAACTCCATAGCTAAAGAATCCAAAGACTACGAAAATCTCCCTCTTAATTCCTGGACAGGCTTTCGTGGCAAGCAGCAGCAGCAGCAAGCAGGGCTCCAGCGCCTGCCGCAGAGCACACATGCACATACCAGGGTGCAGGCCCTCGGGGAGGCCCCCTGATTTAAGAGCCTTCTCTGTGTGAAACATAGCAAGTCCAGATCCCCTGGGGACCCGGCCTGTGGGCCACATCAGCCCAAAGCCCTTCCAATTGCCAGGATGCTCTTGACAAAAGACGGTCTGGCACTGAGCAGCAAGGCCATTATTTTCATTTAAACCATACATGTCATGTCCTGTTTGTGAGAAACACGTTAAACAACTCAGAAACACATTCACAATGGGCTCCGAAGTGGGATTCACATTCCTATGGGCTGGCGTACTGTAAACTGCAGGGGGAGGCTGGTGAGGTGGTGGGCTGGATCATCCACCCTTGTTTTAACAGAGGGCCCCTTTCCGAAGCTCAGCTGACAATGGGGCCTTCTCTTCAGTGTTTGATGTGGGTCTTTACTGTTTTCTTCAAGTGCCCAAAGCAGGAGGCACGTCATCCAAGAGAGCCCAGAACCTTGAATTCCTTTAAGATTCTCTCTTAATAATTTTTATTTCCATTAAAAAAAAAGAGAGTAAGAATTCAGCCAAAGAAATACCCCAGAGGAAGATGACTGCCCCATTTCCACCTAGATTGCAACAGCAGATGATTGTCTACCATGACTGAAAGGCACCTTGGAGACATAAATAACCCCCAATAAAACCAGAATCTATTGTCCTGAGCCACCTTATCACAAGACCACCTTGGACGGAATTTCGCTCACGTGTAACACATAAGCTGAGAAAGTCATTCACTAATGAAAATAATAACTACTAAACATGAGGAAAATAATTCAGTTAAGTGTAATTTCAATTACTCTGCTGCTCACTTACTCAGCAAACAGATAGTATTTATATGCAGACCTTCAAGAAAAGTACATTCTACTATTAAAACTAGAACCCAAATCTAGGCTGTTGGCCAAGTCAAATAATAAACAGTGTGATAACTATGTCTGCTTTCGTGCTGTGACATTTCTTTAGGGGGGAAAGATTTATCATTCAAACTGTATGTATCACATCCTGTGGAAGTTTTTTAAAAATGGGAACTATTTTCTCCAAAACCTAATGGCAGATTAGCTGTAAAGAAAATATGAATCAAACAGTATCAAAGTAAAGCAGAATCCATAAAAATATGTTAAAAGGAACCATATACTTAATTAGAACAGAAATAGAGCTAGCCAACAGAATTCCTAAAAGCCAAAATAATACCTATCAGGATTCATTGGAGATGTAAAGGCAAGTGATAGAACACCTTATTTCCCTTCTCCTGGGAAGGGTACTTTTCTTGTTAAAGTAACCAAAAGTTCTGCAGTAATTTAAATTTTACTTTGGCTTTGTGTAAAAAAAAAAAAAAAAAATCTCTGGCCCCTTAAGCGCAACTAGTGAATAATAAAGCACTTAGTCATTACCCCCCAGACTGCAACATCCTGTTCTTTCCTCTCTGGCATGTCCGTCAAAAAAGAGATGAACATCTCTCTTCTCAGAGATGAAGATCATGCTCTTCTTGGCACTACTAAAAAGGAACTTTATCTTTGCTTTTATTACAAATCCAAAAGGATGTCTGTCACAGGCAGAACAGATTCTCCTGCTATCAGCTATTGGCATCAAATTAAACTTGGGCCTGTGGCTGGTTAAGACATCCCAGTTCTGTGTCTTCAGATATCAGCCTGGCATGCAGCAGGCTTGGTTGGGTCTCCCAACATTCCTGTGACAGTGAGTGACAGGTCTCTTTTTTGAGTGATCCACACTGCCATATTCCACCTAAAGATGGCTTAAGAAAGAAAGACCAAAGAGCACACTCTGGGGCTTAGGAAAGATTTTGTAGCTCATCTGATTCAGAAACCATTCATTTTTATCAGCTAATTCATTCCACTGGCACTCTTCTCAGCATTGGAGAGACAGCAAAAAAATAAGATAAAGTCTACACTTTCCCAGAGATTACAATTTAAAGTGGAGGCTACAGACAATGAACAAAAAAACTAAATACTTATACAAGGTCTGTCCAGAAGGTATCCAGTCATGTAATATGAAAAGTAGACACATTTTTTGTATTGAAGTAGATACAAGATACAACAAACATTGTACATGGGACAATGATGCCTCAGTCCCCTTCAAAGTAGGCATGTTGGGACCTCACACTGTCTTCAAATCACCATCAGCTGCCCCATTATATTTTCCTGAATCTCATTGAAGGTCTGAAATCTCTTCTCTTTCAAAGGTGATTTTAGTTTTGGGAAAAGCCAGAAGGTTCAGGGCACCAAATCTGAGCTCAAGTGGGGCTGAGTCGCCTGGGTCATTTGATGTTTTGGCAAAAAACTCTGCATGAGACGTGATGCATGAGCAGATGTATTGTCATGATGAAGTTGCCAATCATCAGCTGGCTATAGCTGTGGCCTTCTGAATCATCCAAATAGTTATCATGGAAGAATGTTCAAGCTTAATAAAAAATTTCATGCAGATTTGTTGCTGTACTCTCTCAATGATTTTGAATGCAATGGCCACATAGTACACACACTCAATGGCGCCTACCAGTCCCCACCCCCACATTGACTAGTACAGTGAAGTCATCATTGTTCACACATGTGCATTCCATTTCACTCTTCCTGGCTGACAGGTTACACTAATGTTGCACAAGCCATTCTTGTTTTATTAACAATGGCTGTACTTTTTCTGGACAGACACACACACAAATATACACACATATACTGGTGGGAGTGTTACAAGAAAATATCTACAACCTACATAAATGTAAATCTATATCCACATAAAAACTTGTACACAAATATTCACAGCAGCATTATTCACTACAGCCAAAAAATGGAAACAACCCAAATGTCCTTCAACTGATGAATGGATAAAGAAAATGTGGTATATTTACTCAGTAGAATATTATTTGATGATACAAGTATGGATACATGTTATAAAATACATGTACCTTAAAAACACCATGCTGTATGAAAGAAGGCAAACACAAAAGTCCACATGCCAATTTTGTTTATGAGATGCCCAAAATCAGCAAATCCGCAGAGACAGAAAGTACATTAGTGGTTACCTGGAGCTAGGGAAAAGGGGTAATAGAGGATGACTACTTAATAAGCACGGCAATTTGGAGGCTGGTAATAATGTTCTGAAATTAGATAGTGGTGATGGTTGTACAATGTTGTGAATACACTAAAAATCTCTGAGTTGCACATTTTTATTGGTTAAAATGATGAATTTTGCATTTGTGAATTTTATTTAAATTTTAAAATATTTTGTGTTCATTTTATTTAAGTTTTAAATTTATGTTTTTAAAAATTATAAATTAGGGTATGGGGACAAAGAGCAGCAGGGGCAGTTCTATGCATATTTACCTAACGTGCTCAGAAAGCTGCCTCCGATCGGGCAACACTGAAGTAGAAATCTGAAGGCAGTGCTGTTGCAAACAACCAGACAGACACCTGGGGCTCTGTTCCCCACTATGCCTATCTCAATACTTCTCTCTGTCTCTCTCTTCCAACAATACCATCATCTTTTACAGCAAGTTATGTATAACACAAAATTTGTCATTCTAACCATTTTTATTCACAATAATGTGTAACTATCCCAAACTTTTTTCATTGCCTTAACTAGAAAACTTTTATCCCTCTTTTAATCCTATAATTTGGTCATTAATGCAGAAAACAAAGCAAGAAAAATGAAAATTTGTAAGAAAAATGGTGAGTGAGGGTGTGCGTATATCACTGTTTTGTTCTCTCCCGTTCGGTAAAAGGCTGATGATGACAATGGCAACAATTGTGTCACTCAGTCTCTGTGTTGAGGGACAGTAGGGTGGGGGAGGTGAGGAGAAAGAAGTGTCTGGCAAGATTCACCTTTCAGTGAGAAAAATCCTTACCTCATCATGAAACATTTGCTTTTCAAATATTTTTTGACTCATGGGGAGAACGTGAAATGGCTAGGCACCTCCTCACATCCATGTACTCTACAGAATGAACAGCTATCCAACCAAACCCAGGTCTAAAAACCCTAATTTCCACTCCCTGAATAGTACAAAACCTGAAAACATATAACATAAGTATTTTCCATATCTTGGCATCAAATCTTAATAATTCATAGAAAGAACAGTGCTTTTTTCACTTTAATTTGAAATATATGTATGTATGTACACAAAGGATAACTAAACCTCTACTTTGAAAAGGAAACATACACTACCTAAGGACAAATAAACATAAAGATGGCTAAAATTTTATTGACTTGAAATAATGAGTTGATTCCTATTAAACACAGCATCCTCAGCTTTATTTTCTCATAATGTCATCCTCATTCTGGCCTTAACCTGGTTTATATATTACACGCCTGTGGTACTTGTAAGAAGGACTTTAAATTTACAATCCTGGCAAGAGAAATAGACTTATACACTCTAAAATATAAGCCTTTATTCAACATGCTTAAACATACTGAAAGCACTACTGATAGTGAGCTGCCATGAGGCATGTGCGATCTAAACAACGCTTTGAGCAAAAGTAGCGAAAGGAAGTTCTGATGCATATTGTAAAAGCACACTGATGCTCATGATGAAACTGAAGATAGGTGTCATGGCCCTGCTGGAAAGCATCCCAGCTCTGCAGTAGGTGTGTCCACCTTAAAGTATTCTGATTCCAAAGTGAGAAGACCTTTTTGATTCAAAACACAAGTCTCCATGTTATGCATCATGACAAAAACACTCTGCAATACAATTAGGCTGAAAATACCAAAAATGCAATTCCTGTGTGTTCTCCTTTAAACCAATAATGTTGTATAGCTGACAAGGGTAGGTAGAATTTAGGCCATCACTCTATACTTCAGAGCCTGGTGGCTGGATCCTGTTTTCCCGGCATGCAGGACCAACATTCTCAATGTACATACTTGCTGAGGTCTGAGCCAGCCAGCCTCTAACACCCTTGATACCTGCTTCCCAGTGCAGCTTGCCTCCAGGCTGCAGCACTGCATCTGTTCTCCAAGAACTGGCCTGTCCTCTTGCAGCTCCATGTACTCTCAGCGCCTTACCATGTTGCACCCAGCAACTCGATCAGTTGGACATGGTCACGCACTTGTCTCAGCAAGCCCCCAAACACTGACCACTCTCCAACAACTTTGGGCTCCTCACACCCCTCTTTTCTCACTGTTCCTAGCCCTTTGGGGGGATACTTCCTGGGATGCTGGAGGGAGTTTGCAGGACTTCTCAGCTGTGGGCTCACTGTGCTTAGCTCCTTGGAATCACTTACCCATGAAATTGTTTCTTTTCATTGTTTTTCCTCTTCTTGGTCTTCCTTTCCACCCCACCCTCAGTGTAACTCTAAACTGTTTGAGAACACCTTTGTTCCTGTAGGGCTGCAAACAGCAGTGCAGCGTGGCAATGCCTGGATGTGCAAGGCTACTAAAGCTGTCTTCACTCCTGTCCCTATCACTGGGGCAGGAGTGTAGAATGACCTTAAGTCTCCAGGCTCCCTACCAAGCCAGCCCAGCCAGGCTGCTCCTAATGAATAACAAATGGGCCTTCCCAATGCATTTGCTCAAGACAAGCTGCCATTACAAGCCGTTTTGTTTTTTTAGTGTTATGGTAATGTATCATCTTGCTTAGCTGGATGTCATCTCTGAGAAGGTCACCAAAGGTATGTGCACCCTTTCCCTAGGCTCCCCTCCCACCCACCCACACCACCATCACCACCACTCCTTTACAGAGTACTCAACACCTTTATTTGGACCTAGGGAATCAGAAAATCTAGGACTCCACTCCTGCTTAGCAGCTATAAATGCTCCCTGTTTTGTAAGTGAAGCTCTGCAAAAGATGCTACATGTCTAGAACAGAGAAAAGATAAGTCACAGGGGATACAGGGGATGGCACTGTGCTTTCAACATTGATTTAGGGATGGGAAGGGTGGGGGGCGTGGAAAGTTCCCTTTATCATAGAACTAAAAAATCAGATCGTCATTCAGGGAGTAGAAAAGATTTTTGTTTTGTTGTTTTTTTTTTTCCAGGCCTCCTACTATTCATCTTCATTTCACAGATATTTAAAGCATGTATTATGTTGCTATGGACAATTAGCCTTTTATCCAATTTTACTTGAGAATTTAATTCTCCCACCGAAGGTTTTAATTATAGCCTCAGCCCCATACTTAGGCCTCGGTTCCTGCAGCTGGAAACCTGCCCCAGTGATGTTATAACCTTGTTAATGTAACAAAAGAGGAGTTTACTTAAAACTGTACTGACTATGGACTTAAGCCAAATTTACTTGAAAGAGGAAAGAGTCTGTCAAAAATCCTATAGTAAACACGGCAAAGCAGTTCTTTCATAGCCTTCCCTTAATTCATAGCGACAAGCAATTTACATGTAAGTGGATTCATATGCTCCACCAAGAGGCCGCCTCTCTCCAAGCTGGGGTGGTGTGCTCGCTCCCTCCCCCACTGCAGCCTGCCTCCCCTTTTTCTTTTCTTTCCTCCCTTTCATTTTTTTCTCTTCCTTGGTATGTGGAGTAGGCTATTCTCCTCAGTGAAATAGCATAAATCCACAATGTTTTAATCACCCCAAAGCATAATTAGAGCCCTCCAAACATTTACCAAGCCAGTCGCTCTGAATAAAGGCAGCTGAAATTTCCGAATGGCCCTCTTAGACCTGACTGTTGTCCTGTCAAATACACACTTTCTATTCTGCTGAAGCCTGCTTATAAAGAGCAAAAAACTCCCCTGCTAACGAGGTAAGAGTGGTGAGCCATAAGTAGAAGTTGTTGATCAAATACCAGAGCCCATGATTTTCCTCTCTTGCCAAAATCCTGCAGGGCTTCTTACCTTCTACTGTTAATTAGATTACCTTTTTTAGTCCACACACTAACAAAAAACATACATTAGACTAAACAAGATATGACAACAAGGAAGGGTTGAAGAGAGAGCCTTCTGAGAAAACTTTAAAGAAAAACATCACTGTTAATATCACTGTATAAAGAAAAAAAGAAACTGCAGGTAATTTCAGCCAGCAAAAGGGGAAATCCCTAACATTTTAGAAGCAAAAATCAAAAAATTAATTCCCCCCCAAGTAGAAAGCCAGGCAGGGGTATGCTTTAGTTACATAATTTTCAACTATGCTCTTTGACAAAATCCATCTATAGCAAACAACTGGCCAGTACTCAAGTTTCTTTCATGCACATTGAAAATTTAATTAGTTCTAACTAGATCAAAAGTTGTTTTTCCCCCTTTTGGCATGTATCTGTATCATTTCTGTGCTATTTGGAAGCTGCTAGACATCAAAGGCAGATCCATCATTCTTGGGGAACCTCCATTCCTTGGAGGCAATTCCCATCTACCTCTCCTTCCACGCTACTGGACCTCGTGGCAGCCAGGGGCCACTCTGGCAGGGGCTGGTTACGGTCTAAGACATGCACATAGCTCCTTCTCATTCCTCCTGAACAGCACCAAGGGCCTGACTGTTCCTGAGAATGCCCCTAGACAACCCCACACAGACCATTACCATGTGAAATCATGGCAAATCCCCCCAAATAGGGGATTCCCCAAGTCCCCCAAATCCCCCATAAAACACAGAGTGGGGCAAAAGGACATCTACAGTTGTTCATACGGAAAATAATACTATAATTAATAATAAAAAGGATACTCTGTGTTTTGTGTACTCATAACTGTAAACCCACTTTTGCCCTACTCTGTATATCCAAGATTGAGAGATTCCAGAGCTCAGCATCATTTAGGCCTTTAATAGTCCATGATATGAAGACCTACATCAATTACTCCAGTTATCCTAACTTTTTTGACCTCTTTAAATTCACTCTAAGGGCTTTGGTTCTAGGTTTTGAACTGGGTTAACAAATTACTAGGCAAATCAACTATCCACCAAGAGACTTCTACTTATAGGAGAGCTTAGAGGTTAAACGGCACAGGCAGAAAGCAAGGGTTAGCATCCCAGCCCTCCTCCACATTAGCTGTGTACCTTAGGCAAGTTTACTTAGCTCTTTTCAGCCTCAATTTCGATCTCTGCAACCTGAGAAGAACATCTCCTTCATCAGAAGTAAGATGCAAAGCACTGAGCCTTGTGCCTGTGTTCTCTAGGCTGAACATGCCTGAAGGACATTCTCAGGAAGTGTTAGACACTACTCTCATCAAAGAACCCACCGCCACTTCTGGAGGACATAGTTGTAGTGTTGCCTGGGCTGGTCTTTTAACTACAAAGGAAACATTGTTTTAAGATCCATGTTTTTATGATATACTGTGTGCCAAGAACTGAACTAGGAGCTATTTACGGAGACTATATTTTCCTTCATTAGAGTGGCAAGCTCTATGGCTCCACATTCTAGATGCTTCTTCACCTACTCAAGAGTCCCTGGCATGCCTGTGGGAGAAGTCATGTGACCCACATCAGGCAAATGACATAGGCAAAAGTTCTTGGAAGAAGCCATCTTTCCCAAATGAAAAAGGGTGTCCCTTCCTCAGGTGCAGTTGTTTGGAGCCTCCCCTTCCTTCTTCTAAGAACACAGATGTGATGGCTGAAAACTGCAGCAGCCATTTTGCAAAATAAGGACAAAAGCTGGCCATGACAAAGGATAAAATAGGATGGCAATAGTAAAATACCCTACACAGCCTGGACTGTCTACATCCAGACCCCTTGTTATGTGAGAAAACATATTATTCAATTTAGGGGTTTTTGTTGGGGCAGGCAAGTACATCCCTAGCTGATATACTCGTTTACCCTGATTTCTCTTTCTCTTAGAAGATACGGCTATAGGGAAAAGAAAGTTTCTGGACACCCTGCAGGTTTGCCTGGGCCTATTTAAGGAAGGATTAGATGGCAACTTGAGATGCAGAATGTCTGCTGCCCAAACCCGTCACACTTCCCCTTCGAGCAGTCCCACCACACGCTGCAGGATCACACAACACAATTACTAAATCGTGGTTTTATCACTGTCTGTGATATTTTGGCTTCCCTTAGGTTCCAAAATATTATGTTTAAAAATCTCCATACTTGCCCTTGGTTGTGTTCCAAAAAGAAAAGACATTACTGGCGAGCATGTGCCTTCCTAAGAAGCACTGACAAGAGTACATCTTGAAGTGAGCACATTAATGGGTGTCCTTTAAACCCTCCACTTCCCATTTTCCCATTAGAGCCTCCTTAATTTAGCACCCCAGGATTCTACTTAAATTACCTTCTTACTTGGGATTAGGGGAGCAAGAGGAGACCACAGGGCCCTGACCCTGACAGTTCAAATTGTCAGCGCCAGGAGACTGACACACTTTCCTCCCCACTAATTCCACACTGCATGGCATGGTCTCAATTTCGAAGAAATCCAAATGCTTAGCCAATCCCCAAGTGATTCAGATAAACTCAGTACTGAATAAGTGAGGCATTTATGTATCTTGAATATCTCTACTTGCTTGATGCCAGGGCCTCAATGTCTTGATAAAGTGATGACAAGAAGAACACAGAGAACAAAAAGTAAAAGCAAAGAAAATACTATAAGTACATGGAAAAACTATGAGCTGCTAGAATTTATTTTGTATATTAGAGAGCAAATATATGTCCATAATGCAATTTTCAAAATATAGATTTTAGAAGCCAGATTGCTTTTCCTTCCTTTTTTGAGGAAACTAAAGCAGATTTGGGTTCAGTATATATTCAAGTTCAAGGGCAATTTCTAAAAGCTACTTCGAATTGTCTTCCTTCTGAATCTGCCAAAAAGTATACTGAAAAGTTCTTTAAAACCCTGTCTGTAGCAACACTGTCAAGTAGAAATATAATACAAGCTAAATTTTCTAAATTCTCACATTAAAAAAGGTAATAAGTAACAAGCAAAATTAATATTTTTATTTAACCCAGTATATCCAAAGTATTATTGTAACATGTAATTAATATAAAAGTTATTTTTATGCTAAGCTTTTATATATTTTTTCATACTAAGATAATTTATATTCTTTTTTCATTCTACATTTTTGAAGACAAGCATGCATCTTATACTTACAGCTCACCTGAATTTGGACTAGCCCCATTTCAAATGCTCCATAGCCACATAAGGTCCACGATGACTGTACTGGACAGCACTGGTCTATAGCACCTATTCTGTACACACACATACACACAGTCAATGGCACAAAGGCTTTCAATAGCAGAATAGCATGTATCTTTTTTTTATAACCTCGTTTTATCCATCCCACACACTTAGTGCAGGGGTGGAGTTATAAATCAGCATCCTGTGTTTTATAGCTTAATCTAGATGAAATTGCTGATAGTCAACTATTTTTGACCTAGGAAAATGGTAATTTCATGTGGTTCAACCTACTATTTTAACCTAAAGTTTTTAGGAGAGGGGTCATGATGAGACCCAGGACTTAGGCCCATGGCAAGCCTCCAAAAAAGTCAGTGACATGAGTGGTTACCAATGGCAAGAGTACGGGGCACTTTATTTCAGAGCCAAGTACAGAAATTCATTAACTGCTTAAGTGTTTGGCTTTTCTTTTATAGGCTAGTATGCAATTTCAACAAGCCTGGCTGAAATATTTGATCAAAAAGCAAGGCGCTAGCCAATGACAGGTGCTCCAGGCCACTGTGTGCATTCAGCTCAAGTCCTACATCTGCAGATGCCTGGAAGCACATCACTTAGAAGCCTTCGAAGCTCCTCAGGCTTGGTCTTTGCAAAACCATCACCTCCAAAACTGCCATTACCAACATCATCATCATTATCATCACCATCATCAATGTCATCATTATCTTTACCATGATCATCATCATTGGGTCATCACCATCACTGTTGTCATCATCATCACCACTATCATCATCACTCATCATCGCTGCCAACACCATTATCACTATCATCACCATACTTCCTATTTAATAAGTTTTCACTTAGTTCCTTTTAATCACTTCCCTAAGACATTTTCACTCCTTCATCCATTGAACTCCTATTTAGTCTTTAAGACTCAGTTTAAACATCAACCCTCAAAGTTCTCCCCACCTCACAGACCAAATGAATGGCTATCTTACTTCTATGGAACCAACACAAAAGTCCTTTGTATACATCTAGGTTATAAATAATGACCCAATTACTCAATCTTCTCTCCCTACTTTCAGCTCCTAGCACTGGGTCAGGCACCTGCAGTAGGATTCAAAATAAATGTCAATCAGTTGAACTCAAATGAATAGGTATCATTTCAAGTGCATTCACTGGGTAGTACATTCCTTGGATGCTGCACTAAAAAATGATTTTGAGGCTATCTAAGACTCTAATCATTTTTATATATTCTGTCTTCAAACAGATTATAAATAAGTATGAACATTGATCATAACTTCATATCTTTGTAGATTATATGACACTGTGTAGAGCACCCTCCTTTCCATAGTTTTATAGAGATATAATTCACATATCATACAATTCACCCATTTAAAACATACAGTTAAATAAATCTTGTATGTTCAGTCCTAAAACCATCACCACAATGGAATTTTAGAAAATTTTCATTACCCCCAACAAAGCCACATACTATTACTTGTTGGGAACCCCCCACCTAGTTTCAGGAACTGTAACCCCTCCATGGCTAAGGCTGAGTGAGCGACCTTCAAACCATAAGCCACTAAGGAGACAAAGCTTATCTCCCTGGTAGGAGCACCGCTTCTGCTCCTTTTGCTTCATCCATAACTGGCCCCGAGTGCTTGATTGGTTAGCCAATGATGGTAAGATTCCCCAAGGGGGGAACAACCTAAGCCAGGCACGATCATGTGGAGGCCCCAAGGGGGGCTACAGCAAAAGGGGGTAATGGACCCTTGCCCCTCAGCTATCCTGACATAGCCTGAGTCCTCATCCTGTTTGTGAGACATCTCCTAATCTCTTGGTTGCGTTGGTCACCCTGCCTGACTTAAGCCTGAGACAATGCCTTAAGCCTGAAACAATGCTGGTGGTGGGTGCAGCCCTGTGCTGGAAAGGGCAGATTCCCTGGGTGATCAGGCCTGAGAAAGAATACATAAAATCCTGTGAAACCTGCTTTGCTAAGAATGCTCTCAATTAAATGATAAGAGTCAGAGCAGGAAATGAGTTTCCCAAAGTTTTGTAGCCCTTTAGCTAACAGATCCTGACTCAGAATAAGCCCTCATAGTTCTTTCTGTGCTATCTATTGTTTGATCCTTACTGCCTGACAATGATTAATGAACTTTACCTGTATTCCTGTGCAAATTGAAACCCAATAAAAATCTGTTAGGGCAAGAGTCCTGGCGCTCTCCCCTTGAGAGAGTAGCCATGCCATCCCTTTTCCTCCACAAGACTTGGTAGTCCATGTGAATTTGTCTCATGTCTCATCCACAATGGTGGACCCCACAAGCCGGGGTCCACATCAATTACTAGTCACCCCCCTCACTTTATCTCCATAGCCTTAGACAACCACTAATCTATTTTCTGTCACTGTATATTTGCCTATTTGCATATAAATTGGATTCTACAGTATATGGTCTTTTATGATTGGCTTCTTTTACTTAGCATGATGTTTTCAAGGTTTTCCATGTTGTACCATCTATCAGTACTTCATTTCTTTTTTATGGGAAATAACGTTCCATGTATGAGCAGAACTCATTTCATCTATCTATTCATCATTCGTTATCAATTCATCCATTTGAGTTGTTCCCACTTTGGACTATTATTCATAATGTATCTGTGAACATTCATGTATAAATGTTTAGGTGGATATATGTTTTCATTTCTTTTGATATGTACCTAGGAGTAGAATTTGCTATATCATATGGGAACTCTGTGTTTTACATTTTAAGGAACTACCAAACTGTTTTCCATAGGGGCTACACCACATTATACTCCCATAAGCAATGCATAAGGGCTTCAATTTCTCCACATCTTCAACTTGTTAGTGTCTGTCTTTCCCACTGTAGCCATCCTAGCGGGTATGAAGTGGTATCTCATTGTGGTTTTGATTTATATCTCCCTAAAGGCTACCAATGGTAAACATCTTTGCACACACTTCTTGGACATTTATATATCTTCTCTGGAGAAATGTCTATTCAAATTGCCACTTTATAACTGGGTTTTGAATGTTTATTATTGAGTTATAAGATTTCTTTGCATATTCTGGATATAAGTCCCTTATCAGATATGATTGCAAATATTTTCTCCTGTTTTGTAGATTGTTTACTCGTGAAGGTCCCCTGAAGCAAAAAGTTTTTCATTTTAATGAAGTCCAACTTTTTTTCTTTAGTAGCTTGTTCTTTTGGTTTCATATCTAAAAAGGCGTTATCCAACCCAAGGTCACAAAGATTGATACCTATTTATTATTGCTGGTGTTTCATAGTTTTAACTCTTACATAGGTCTGTGATCCATTTTGATTTAATTTTGTATACAGTGTAAAAGAGCCCTTTACATAACTTAGAGTTTTCAGGAATAAGTTGTCCACATTTATTTTTGTGTGACTCATATATGCATTACCAGTAGTTTCTTCTTCAATGGCAACAATACTCAAGTATGCTACCTCATGAGAATTTTAGAGAGAGACCAGGCACTCATGTCCTGAGAATTTTATACAGGGAGAATCTAGAAAAGCTGAAAAGACTGTTCATCATCAAGATATTGTTAATGTTGGTAAAATTCCTCAAAATTCAGCTTTATATTGTCCTGTGATATCTTTCACTGTCTTAAATGATTTCCATATTCTGAATATTGAAAATTCAATAGATGTTATGGTTTATTGGTTTTCTTCTTCCCTCTCTCTCCATCCCTCCCTCAGTTCCTTCCTTCCTTCCTTCCTTCCTTCCTTCCTTCCTTCCTTCCTTCCTTCCTTCCTTCCTCTCTTATTTGCTTCTTAATTTCTTTTCTTAATTCTCCTAAGTAAAGTGTAAGCTCACTCAAAGCATCCTCTACAGGTCTTGGTCATCTTGGCACCCACCACCACCCCACTGCCCACACACAGTAACTAGAATAGGGCCTGGCACATGGTAAGTACTCCATAAGTGTTTTTGCAGTTTAATGTGAATAGTCAAAATTTGTCCATGAGTTCCAAACCTAAACTATAAAGATTCCTTTCCCACATTCACTGCACATACACTATTTTATCCCTATTTAATTTAAAAATTATTGTATAGTAACTGGAGAACAAGAAGTATTATTTCAAGTAAATGAAAAATATCAAGAGGAAAAATAGTAACAGTGCAATCATGACTGTGCAAAATGAACTATGTATGGGGACTGGGAAGAAAAGAATTCAAAATGTGAAGTAATTTGGGGGGGGGGTAAATATATTTTTCTTTCCTATACAATTATGACTTACTACTCTTATCTTGAATAATGATAACACAATGAATCAATATCACCCAGTCCATTATACCATTAAAACATCTAGCTCTGAGGAATTCTGATCACCTAATGCAGATGATTTTCTATATTCATGTGGCCATGTCATTGATGATAACATACCTCATTCTATTCTCTCCTGCCTTACTGACCAGGTGCCAGCGCATATTACAGACACATCTCTATATATTAAAGGTGAATTTACTGGTTCCTTAATCAATAAATGAAGTAACATCTGTACCTCTGGGCTCATCAGGAAGCATGTGAGTGGGGTGAGTCCTGCACAAACACAGTGCACAGTTAAGTCCCGCATATCCAAGAGGCAGGCTATGTTCCTGCAAATAGGCAAGCTGGTCAGAAAGTAACTTGTGTCTAAGATGCAGGAATACCTGCTGGATTTAAGAATGCTGGAGCCTGTAGTTGATCATTTCTGCTCTGGGTGCCACTGCAGCCCAAGAGAATGAAGCTAAGAGAGTTTCAGGAGACAAAGGCATAAGTTAGTCAGCTTATAAAAGGGGGTGGGGAGCAATCCCTGGCAAGGGAAGTCAGCTCTTTTCCTCTCCCCACTGATGTTGGAGAGCCCTTGTTCTGTGGACTTCAACATCAGAGGCCAAAGCTCTCCTGCTCCTCCACTGGCTGCTGCTCAACAAAAACACTATCCTATTCCATCATTTTCATCATTATTGTTTCCTCAGTTAATAAAACCTAAAGAAAGCAGGATTTCAGAGATGCTGAGGGGTAGGGGCCAATTTTGGCTGAGGTCAGCCTTGGCAAGAGTCAACACTTTTTTTTCCCCTAACTTTTTATATTCTTTTGGTAAAATTGTTGTATTATTTCAAAAATAAAATAATAAAATATTAGGTTATGCAATGGAAAGTGGTTCAAGTTTGCTGCCACAGATTTTCATGTATGCACTTATAGTTACATTAAAAAGCTAAACTCCAAGCCTGAGTTTTAAATATTTTCAAAGCTCAATATCTCCCTGAATAATTCCAGACGAGTTCTGAGAATCTCTTTCATTGTGTATCTTATTTTTACAAGCCTTTCTTATTATAAACATATAAATTATTTCTAATACCATCATGGAGAAAAGGTAATGCTGAAAATTTCATATCCAATTACAGTTGACCAATATGAAGGTAAACAGTGTTACTAGACATTGTGGAGCTAGCATCTCTAATGACAGCTTGGAAAAAATACCTTGTGTGGGTAGCCAACCTTCAACAGCCAGATGTCAAGAATGTGAGAATGGAGTGAAAATGGGGTTCTATCCCTGCTTGGAGGGGAATTATTCATTTTAAGGCAAAGACAAGACTAGGAGCCAAGGATTTGTGGTAGAAGATTAGCTATTATTGCATAAATATGGGAGGAGCATTTTTGAACCCCTCCTCCAAATAAATGGCCACTTTTAGTAGAATCTTCCAGGGCTGTTTTTGCCTTTTAGCAGGATCTAATTTGTTCAATCACTGAAATTTTTATTGGCCATTTGAATATTGTATTTGTATGTGTCATATGAAATACTCCTCCTTTCTCCCTTCTGTACCTGCCCTCCTTTTCTCACCCCTTAGGTCTCCCAGGATCTGCCTCTTTCTCCTAGTAGCTTCCCTTAACACCATCTTCTTTCCATTCTGGATCAGATGTCTTAATGCCCCCAGGACTTCCCCTATAAGAGCTCTTATGGCTTCCTCCTCTTACTGCCTGGGCCTCACCAGGCAGGAATTGTGTCCCAGGGCCAAACTTAGTGCCCTGCCCATAGAAATTCCCAGTGGCTATTTATGCAGAAAAAGAATGTACAGAATATCCAAAGAAGATGGGTTAGAATAGTGAGAGTCCTCTAAACCTGTCACAAGAAGAAAAAAGTGGGTACTTGCAAATTAAGATGAGAAGATTTTGCAATATGGAGAGTACTGAAGAGAAAACAGATCAGGAGAAGAGTCTTCAATACTCATGTTCTATAAAGGACTAAATGCTTAAGGGGCTCAAAAAGCAAAATGTGAAAGAAGAAAGGTATTATAGCACAACAAAAGGCAAACATTTTAAGAGAGGGTTCTCAGAAAAGATAGTAAGTTCCCCCAGAATGCTGATGAGTAGATTTATTAAGGCTTACTAAGTAACAGAACTGGGCTAAGTATTTTTATATGCATTAACTAATGTAATCCTCAGAGGGTCCCCACAGAAGGTAATGTCACTTACACACTTGGCCAAGGTCACAGTGCAAATAGAGTAAGTGACAGGGCACAGATTCAAACCCAAGTCATCTGACCCCTCAGAGCTGAGGTGCTTGACCCTTGTGCTAATGCATTTCTCATCCCCTCAGTCCCAGGCAGAGGAAAAAGGCCCCTTCTCAGCAATGCTGTCAAGGAATTAGGGAGCAGGGAGCACCAATGAGAGGACAGGCTAGATGATATGAAAAACTAACTTACCATGATGACACTTAATTGCCACCACTCAGTCTTGCCTGGCTCAAGGACAAATGTCAATGGAAATATAACAGACATAAAGTCTGATTTGATGGGATTCTAGCCTTCATACTCCCCTATCCTTCTGAGATACATTCTCTCCCCGTCTTCTATTGCAGTCAGGTCTAGAATGCTGCCCATGTTCCTGGTCCAGCTATTATACTATCTTGAGTCATTCTCCTCTAGAACAACTGGATTTGTTTCTGTGAATTTTTTACATTTTTTAAAAATCTTTATTGTATTTTTTCCATTATCATTTATTCCCTTATTTCCTCTCCCTGTAGCAACCACCTCACTGTTGTCCATGTCCATGAGTCCTTTTTCCCATTTGCTCAATCCCTTCACCCCCCCCAAACCCCTACTAGCTGTTATCCTGCTCTCCATCTATGAGTCTGTGCCCATTTTCCTTGAGAACAACTGGATGTGAAAGCCAAGTCCAAGGCAATAATCTGGCTGATCCCAAATAATCCCCATGGTTACCTAGTTGAGAGAGAGAAGGGCACAGAGGATATTTGGATGTGGTCCCCCAAATCATCAAGGTTGGATGTACAATGGACAAGTGAAACATCAAGACTAGAGTGAGGTTTGGGAAAGCCAGGACTATGTCTGAGCCATGACTACATTGGTGTCTAGTGCAATGGGAGGTCCCTAGTTATTGCTCAATATATGAAGGTTGAATTAATTAATGAACAAATGCTCTAGAGCAACACTACATAAATTAATCTTATTTACCCAGTGAAATGGGGTTTTCTGGTGACAGCAGATGTGATCACTAACAAAAACAGTACTAGAAGCTGAGTGGATATGTTTGGGCTTCACAGATTTAGGAGTCTAATCTCATTACAAAGAGAGCTAATCTCAGTTTCATTCTATGGGAAAGCTCTCATTAACCAATCTCCAAATCCCTCAGGTGCAGAAGATGTGACTGGATCACCAGTTCATGTTCACACTTTGAAAGTTGTTTATTTCTTCAAAATCTTAAACAGTTACCATTCAGTCAAAAAGTAGAAAAGAGACCCATTGAGAAAAGGCCTTCCCTTTCAGTTATGAGTAGAGATATCAATGTTCACTAAGAGATAATGAAAACTCTACCCAAGATGTAATTATGTCAGTCTGGGAACATTGAGACTTAAGTGTAAGCAAGGGAGAAGATAGCTGAAAATCAATTAAGGAATGTGTCTGGTAGTGTTAATCCTTCTGATTTCCTTGTATAATACCACTAGATGCTCCATTTTGTTGTTGTCTAACAAGATTTTTTAAAAATTGAAATATAGGCCTCTCCCAGGGAGTTTCAACTTTATGGGCAAAAGCCTTCATTAGAATTCTCCCGCACCTTAAAGTGTTTATAATTTGGTGTCAAAATGTTTTATCTGAAAAAAACTTTATATTGAATATTTATAGATGAAATGATAGAATGTCTGGGATTTCCTTCAAAATAACCCAGGGACAGGAATAGAGAAATGTGGGATAGAAAAGAAACAAGATTGGCAGTGAGTTGAATAATTACTGAAGTCAGGTGGAGGGTATGTGGGGGTTCATTTTACTTTTGTATATGACTGACATTTTTAAAAAGATTGAATATATCCAAGCCCAGTGGGGCACCAATTAGGAAAGAGATGATTCTCACAGGAGCACTCCTTTCTGTTTCATGGAGGCCCCCCACGTTTCTGAAGGAACAGAAAGCACCACTCTTCAATACCACACTTACATTCACACCCCATTTGGGTGCTTGTGGGTTTCTCCCAAGATATCTGCATGGATCCCACATTTAAAGGGCAGGCCTCTCAAGGTACTTTATAAAAGATATGACTAAGTAGGGAATTTTCAATTGACCAAAATTCTTTAAAATTCTCTTCTCCTCTTAATATAGATATTTGATAAATTCACCTTTAGAAATGTGAAGCTTATCTAACTTTAATATATTCTTCATTGAAAGGCCTTCTAAACAAATGAAGTCTGCACAGAAGAACATTGAAGCTGTTTATGAAATGGTTGCTGCAGAAACATGAGATGCAGCAAAAGCTCAAACATGAGAGTAGATTAAAGAAAGTTCATGTTGAAATCAGTTGCATAGAACTTAAATGTCCATGTCCCCAAGGGGAAAAAAAATGGGTCTAAGTGATGGCCAAGTGTCTATGCCACCCCAGTAAAGTCTGTTACACGGATGACATTGTTGAACGTGAAAGAAGCTTCTTTCTAAGCTTTCTGAATCAATCTGGTCTGGAGCCACCTGCCTCCAGGCAGAAGAAGGCCTATGTGATAGGTGCGAGCCAATGTTAAAACCCTATTAGTGCCACAACGAACCGGCTCAAGACCCACAGCATTCCAGGAAGGAAATGGGCTGCGGGTTCAAGGTGAGAAATTATAAACTTACACAGGCCAGGTCTAGATCAGTCCTTTACAACCAGGGATGCTCTCCTTTCAGGGGACTTCTAGCAATAAATACCTGGAGACATTTTTGATGATTACAATTGGAGGAGGGGATTACTACTGGCATCTAGTAGGTAAAGGCCAGGGGTGCTACTAAACACAAGTCCCCCCAACAAAGAATTATCCATCCCAGTGTTAGTAGAGTTGCCGAGAACCCCCAGACTAGAGCAATATTGCCACAACAATTTCCTCATAGCCGCACGCATAGAGAAATGAAAGCGCTCAGGAGAGTAAAACGCAGAGCTGGCAGGAAGGAGGATCCTCACTGCTTCCTTGGCCAATCTAACCCCAGTCCTATAAATTCAGCTTTCTTCAGGTCTCTTGAAATCTTCCACTTCTTTCCGTCTCCAATGCAAAAACCCCAAGACAAGCTCTATCTGGGAGACTGCAACAGCTTTCAAACTAGTATGCACAAGTCCAAATCTATCCTCTCTGGCACAGAAGTCTGACAGAGGCAGTACAGTGCAGTGATCAAGCATGTGGCAGAATACATACAATCCAGAAAGGTTTGAAAATTGCCTTTGCTAACCTCTTTTTACCTCTGTTTTCTCAAATGTAAAATGGGAATGATAATACTTAGAGGATTGTGAAAAATCCAGTAGGTCAATGTTTACAAAGCACTGTAAAAGTTTTTCACACATGATATGTACACTGTAATTGCTTTTTATTATTTTTAAATCATAATCCCATCATATTCCCCCCTTTTAGAGGGTTCCTGTTCTTCTTAGAATAAATATCAACAACTTGACCATGACCTGCTATGTCCTAGGGGGTCTAGCCATCCCTCCAACTTCAACACATCCCCTTGGTCTCTGTAGTCCAGGTACCACAGGCTTCCTGTGACCTAATGGAAGGCATTATTCCCTTCTGCCATGGGATCTTTGTGCAGGCAGTCCCCTCCTCTTGAAATACAGTCCCCCACCTGACCCCACTCACCAGCTCCACCTCTTCACCAAATGAACTTTTACGTACCCAGCACAGCATGGGTCATAGCCATGTCCCCAGGCAGCCCTTCTACTCCCTTCAGGATGTTCCCATTGCTCCTCAAGCCTTTCCTTATGTGCATGTTTATCCCAGCCGTAATTCTGCATTGAGATTTCTAAACTTTTGATTAGACATCAGATTGTTCACTCATTCTCTCAATAAATGGCTATGACTGCCCAGAGTGATTTGTTTTATGAGTGAGTGAGTCAGTGACTGAACACGTGATTGAATCAACAAGAAGGAGGGCTTAGCTACTACCTCAGTCTAGAGTGCTGTGTTAGAGAAGCTGCTGCTCAGAGCTGCCATGCCTTTAGCTTTAAATGAAAACCCCAGATGCTCTGAGCTGAGCTGAAAGGCTGCTGCACAGCCTGGAGGCAGCTGGTTTGTACTCTTGCCAGGGCCCCTGAAAATGCTCTTTCCTGCCATCTCAGGAACTTCTTCCTTGCTCAGTCAAACCTACCTCTCCCAGACCAGAAAATAGGGAGGGATGTTTTTTCCTCATATGTGATGGGAGCAGGGGGCTGTCTTCACTAATCCTAATCCTAAGGCTGAGGCTGAGTCTAGGAACATTGGCTGCATGACTTTCTGGGATCAGGGGTGCAGCAGTCATTCATGTTGAAGGGTCATTTGGAAGGCAACTGTTTTTAAAAAACCACAGAATGGCAGTTTTGTTTTAGTGTTTTGATTCTAGCATCAAGCAATCTGCTTATTTTTCCAAAATTACTTAACATGGGAAATGTAAACACTTTCTAATAACATTTTCTCAAATAATCTTATTAAATGTCACACATGTGATCATGGCAAACAGTGGCCTCCCCCACTGTTCTGGTCTGGGTCTGGCAGGAAACAGACTCCAGTACAGAGGGTTCAAGGAGGAGACTTCAATAAAGGGACTACAGAGGGGAGGTGGGCAGGGTTAATGAAACAAATAAGACATGTTGAGGCATCTAGAAAGCGGCAATAGGGGGAATTTGCAGAAGGAAACGACTGAGTCTCAGTGCCAGTGGGAGCCATGGTGGGGCACTGCTGAGGAGCTATGGTCACAGAGAGAAGTTCCTACCGCCCCAAAGGAAGAAAGGAATTGGGAGGAAATTCTCTAACGTTTTTCTCCTCCCAGCCTCCTACCTTCTACAGGGCCTCCGTTTGGCCTTGGACCCAACCAGGAGTCGGCCAGCAAGGGAAGCCCAGGAATGCAGCACAGGGGGTCAGCTTCTAGGACGCAGTCTCCCCTCCCAAAGAATGGCAGGGGGGAGGAGGGAGCAGAGAATAACCACTGTGCCTACCCAAACCCACCCTGCCTTAGAGTAAAGCCTTAGCTGACAAGAGTCTTAAAAATGCATTAAAGGAAAAGTTTTCCAAGAAAACTTCTAGAGATAGAGCCAGGAGGAGAAAGAAGCTCCAAACTCATGGCTCATGAAGCGAACACACAAACACCAATTTCAAAACTGAAAAGAGAGACAGCAATTTCACTTTTATCCTAACTGCACGCTGGCACTAGCCTCAGTGCACTCTGCAAATCTCTTCAAGTAAGTGAAACATCAGGTAGGAAGAATAACAGATTCTCAAAGTTGGCCACAGCCTCCTGCAGGTTCAAATTAAGATCCCAGGGATATTGGCTTAACCCAAAGATCAAGTCAAACACTACATTTCAATTTTCACAATCCGTTGGTTCCCAAATTCCGTGACTGGAAAACAAAAGACTTTGGCTGCATTTGACTGGCGGCTTGGCTTCAGATTATAGTTCTCAATTGCTTTGCTCCTGGGGAACTCAGTGGTCTCCCATTCAACACCTCATTCTCCAGGCAACATTGCCAGAGCCAGCCCCTTCTCTGCCTCCAAACATGTGAGCACGCACACACATGCACACACACTCCTTCCAGGTGCTTGGTCTGCCTCCTGCACAATACTCAAAATTAGAATCTAGCAAAACAACCATTTTTGTTGAGAAAATGCAGAAAATATTTTGCACCCCACCAGACTAGGCATAAGAAAGGTGGAGAAAAGGAAGAACAGTAGGGTGGAAGGTGCAGCAAAGTAAAGGACAGGAGGAAGAGAAGAAGAAAGATGAGAATGGATAAAAGAAAAGATGGGAGTAAATAAGGTAGGGGGCAGAAGGAAGAAAACAGCTAACAAGAGAGAGAATATAATTTTCATTATCATTCATTCACTCCTTCCACAAATATTTATGAAATTCTTTCCAGGGGCCAAGAACCTTCAGAGCCTTCCCCACCTCTATGCTATGTCTCACCCTATAATTCCATAACCCTATACCCCTGTAGGTCTAACTGACTTGGTGCCTTTTGTGGTGTCCTCTTCCAATGAGGGTGCAAATCTTAATGTTTACCCTCTCCATTCTCAGAGTTAAGGTGTCCCCCGATTACATCTGGATTATATTTTACCTAAGCAAAGATACTACAGGGAGACAGAGCTCACCCCTCCCCGCCACCCCTCCGAGTAGGGATTTGCCCCAAGTCCTGCCCTTCACAGTTCTGGCAGGCACTTGCCATCAGTTGGCTCTCAAATTCCATGGCTGGAAAACAAAAGACTTTGGCAACAGTCTGTTTCCCATTGATGCCCCTCCTCTGGCCTAAAATTTCCCACCTTTGCAATGTCTTCATTTTTCTTCTACTCTTTCTGCTCTACTGATCATTGCAAGAAGTGGTTCCCTAAGTAAAGACTGAGCTCCCCAGAGGAATGTGGTGATGAAGGAACAAAGGAAAGGAAGGGACAAAGGTGGAGAGAGAGTAAAATTTATAAGCTTGGCTAGAGGGCTGGCCAGTGAAGGACTATCCTAGTTTCATTCCCTAATTGATCGTTGGGCAAAATGAGGACCAGAGACAGCCACAGGTTAATGAATGATGGAATGCTGGAGCTGGAGAGGACTGCATGGTCTGCTAAGCAGTAGGCATTGATAGATCAGGCCTTTGAATCTTAGCCAGGATTGATATCTTATAGGGAGTGCAGTCTCCTGGGTATTTAGATCTGAGACCTGTGCCAATTCCACCGTGGAGATTCATGGTGAGCTGGTCTATAGTCCCAAGAAAGCAAGCCTGAGTCAAGAGGTCAAAATCATCTATACAAATTGGATGTCCCCAGATCAGCATGCCCTACAGGATCATGATTTTGAATGTGCAAAACACATCCTGTGTGACTTCTCTCAGAAAATAAGTCAAATTATATTGGGGAGGAGCTACAACAAAGCTTTTCTTTCTTCCCTAGTTAAATAAACACAAAAGGGAGGCTAGTTATGGGTTTTTCAACCTTGGAACTATTGGTATTTGGGGCTGGATAATTCTTTGTTGGTATTCAGGGGGTAGTGGGGAGAGCAGAGCTGTGCATTGTAGGATGTTTACCAGCATCCCTGGCCTCTATCCCTAGATACCAGTGGCATCTCCCCTCTAGTATGACAACCAAAAATGTCCCCAGACTTTGCCAAATGTCCCTAGGGGGCAAAATCCCTCCACCACTCTGGGGTTAGAACCATTGCTTTACAGGACCATAGACTGTTAACATGTCATCTGAGTCCAGAGTCCTGTTCACAATTAGAAATGCCAAGTCAGGCTGGCCTTGGCTCCTGCAGTTGTAACAGCCAGATTCAGGCTGTGAACTCAGGTCGTGAGAGCCCAGCCAGCTCACTGCACCAGAGAATTCTTGTTTCAGGGCTTGATGTATGACCCTGGCTATACTATTTGCTCTTTGGTTTCTCTGTGTGATGTAGCTGCCCCATTCCTTGCTTCCTGGGGCTAAACCTGACAGCACCCCCACAGCGTTAGAGTGAGTACTTTACGAAATTCCTCAAGAGGATGTTGCTTTTGGATGGGAAGAAAGGACCATAACTGCCCCTTTGCCTTGCTCTGTGATGGGAGGTTGGAAGGCCGTACATTTCTCTTTCTTTTTAAAAGGTTGACCTTCCCTACCCCCAGGGAGCTGCTGCCAGGGTGGAGATAACATGAAGTACAGTGCTTGGGATTATTTAAGCTTTATGATTCACAGGCATTTAGATTATTTAACTACTGATTATGATTATTTAAGCTGAAAGATTACACTGTTCTAGCTCAGAAAATGTTTGTATTTCCATTAAAAACCACCAGGCTGAGGGCCCTTTTGACTGACATTTTTCACTATTAAAACTATACAGTGCATGTTTTTGGACAGAAGATAGTATGTCCCTTATTTTGTTTTAAGATAAGGAAGCTGACTTCAAAGGTCTCCTCCAGATAACTCTCTTCCTGCCCCTCCCTCCTACCATCGCCTCAGCCTGTTGTCCTGATCCCCCCACCCCCAAACAAGTTGGAAGAACCACCTATCAGCCCACTGCCTTCAATTATTTAATCAGTACTGGTTCTTCCATTTGCAGACTTGAAATTCGTACAATGGCATCCCAAGTTCTTCACTCTGAGACCGTGTGCTCAGTGTCAAAGATCACAGACTATCATGTCATACAGACTTGCATTTGAGTCCCAGGTGCCTGTGCCTCAGTTTCTGCATCTACATAGTGGGTGTAAAAATACTCTCTGTCTCCCAGGAGGTAGCAGCCCATGCAGGTGAAGTACTTAACCCCTGACTGATATGTAATAAGCATTTAGTAAATGTTCACTGGTAATATTAATCCCATCACCCAAAGTCTCCATGCACTGAATAGTATATGTGCCTGGGCTAGCTTAATTTTCCAAAGGCATTTTTATCAGAGGTAGTACATTCCTTAAGGCAGGGACAGTGAAGGGCCCTTGATTTTACCCAACACAAAATTTAATCACTGATTCCCTATCATGATTTGTGAAACACATCTCTGCTTGGCACATACAAACTCTTTATATCTAAAAAGTTTTATTAAAAACAAATGCATTATACAAAAATACAGACAAATTTTATTGTGGTCCTATTAGAGAGGGCAGTGTACTAAACCAAGAGGTCATTTTTGCTTTTGAAAAAGTTTCTGATTTCAAATAGCATTCCTCAGTGGAATAAAAAAAAAGATTCCAATATCAGCTAAATATTATCCATGTTTCAGTCCATTTATTTAGTGGAATTATGAACAGAAGCCCACATGGGAAGGAATTGTGAATATCACCCTGCTGCCTCCCCCCTGGACATGGGAATTACCTCTATTGCACTCAGAACAAGTAATTTTTCTCCCCAACAGGATTTGCTGACAAACTTCAAGAGCTACCTCAAAAGGCTATAGAGCTCCTAACTATTACAAAGTTCCACAGAGCATTGAAGGAAGGTCTTCCCCTCTTAAATTTTAGTCCTAGCACAATCTTCTGAGGCAGCATAAATCAATCCACTTCTTTTCTTACATGTCAGCTTTCTAATAGTTGATGGAAACATCTGCCTTTTTGCCCTCTCTAGAGCAAATGCCCCTCACCCATCAGCTATCCCAAGCATGGCAAGATTTTCAGTTATCCCTCAACCTATTCACTCACCACATGACTTGCCCATAGTTTACCAGCCCTGGTACCCAGAAATGAACTCAATCTGCTGAACATACATGCATATGAATACATGTCTATTAGAATTACTGTCTCTAAAGGTGTAATTTGCAGAGTTGCTTTTTTTTAATTTCAAAGTGTTGATTTTGGAATTCTTTTTTTAATTTTTTTTATTGCTATTCAGTTACAGTTGTCCCCATCCCCCCTCCTCACTGTTCTCCCCTGCCCCACCTCACCCCTTCTCCAAAAGACAATCTCCACCCCATTGTCCTTGTCTGTGGATCCTTCATACATGTTCTCCTTCTTTCCCCTGTTATCCCCCTCCCCCAATTCCTCTGGTCATTGTCTGTTTGTTCTTTATTTTCATGTCTCCAGTTCTTTTTGCTATTTTTTTGTTGTTGTTGTTGATTAGGTTCCAATTATAAGGGAGATCATATGGTATTTGTCTTTCACTGCCTGGCTTATTTCACTTAGCATAATAGTTTCCAGTTCCACCCATGCTGTCATGAAGGGTAGGAGCTCCTTCTTTCTTTCTGCTGCATAGTATTCCATCATGTAAATGTATCATAGGTTTTTGGTTAACTCATTTACTGATGAGCACTTAGGCTGTTTCTAACACAGTTGCTTTTAAAAGCTCAGTGAGATATTTTTTTTCATACTTTATTTCAGCAAAGACTGCTAATTTCTCCAATACCCATTCTCTCCTTCTCTTCCTTGGTACTGGATTCCCTGAATATCACCTGGACATAGAGCTACCCAGCTAAATGCTGCATCTCCCTGCTTGAATTGTACCTAAGTGTAACTTTGTGACTTAAATGGTGGCCAGTGAGTCCCTTCCCCTGCCCTGGTTTTGTACCTACTTAGAATGTAAGCTACAGGAATAAAGGGATTTTGTCCTTTCTGGTTACTTAGTGCTTATATCACTGCTTAAAGGCATAGAACTGTCCTTGCATGTAGTGGATGCTCAACAACTATTTAATAAATGAACTGTTAAATGACTCAGATGTCAGTGGATGGTATATGCAGCTTAAAAGACAGAGAGGTTCCTTTCTCCTTTTTCCTTTCTGCAGGCTGGAATGTGGATGGGATGGCTAAAGCCGAAGGAAAGCCTCAAGAGAGGAGTGTGGATTCCTCATGACTAAACAGTTACTTGTATAAGCTTCTGGAATGTAGGTTTTTCTGTTCTTTGCATTTGAAGCTAGTCAGACCATTCCACTATTCTAAAGTTGGGGTTTTTTTGTAGTAAAGTTTTACTTACCCACTGTAAGCTTTGTGTACTGTAAGCCATTTCTCTCCCACTAAAAGCACTAAGCTGCCAACTTCAGGGTTACAAGAAAGAAACAAAAATCATGAGTGGTAGCAACTGTATTCACATGACTGACTGCAGCTCAAACCACAACTGATGTTGAATGAGCAGTTCTTCATGATATGTACTCCCTCTCTCTCTGCCACCTGTCCTCAATCACTACAGGTAACTCAGAAAGCTGCAGCGACCTTCATCAGGGTTCTAGCTGACTCAGTTTATTTTTGGAACTGAGGTGGTACATAGCAACAGACAGACAGAATGGAATATTCTAGGACACGTTGCCACAACATTTAATATTTTTTTTAATTGGGCATGTTGAAGTTTTTCTAAAACACCATTGGTTAGAGAAAAAATTGCATCATAGCAAAAAAAAAAATTGTTCAAAGCATAGGCCAATTGGAATTTAAGACAGAATCAGTGTATGCTAACTGTACTGGGTATACCTAACATACATTAACGTGTAGCACAGACACACACACACACACACACACATACACAGTTTTATTACTTAACAGTAACTTTATCATAAATGTATAAGTTCATTCAGTTCCCATAACATCTCTTTAAGTTGGTGTATTCCTTTAGCAACTGAGTGTATCAATTTTAAGTAATGGTTGCCTTCAAAATTCCTCTCCCAGGCTCCATTTATCCTGTCTAAATTGCCAGGCACTTAGAATTCCTCCCTGAAGAAATGTGATTTGTCTTCTCTCATGTTGGCATGAAGTAAAGAATAAATTGATTATATCATTTTTCTGTACCCTGCCTCTCCTTTGAAGGGTACTTACCTAATGAGTGGGTCTCTCAAAAAGGATCCTAGATCAAAGAGGCTAACAGGATAATGCTTTGGAATAAGCTGCTGCCTTACCTCACTATAAACTTCTTAAAATAGCTCAGTGTATACAAAGGCTTTTGAGGCTATCTGGAGAAGATGTCTAGAATGCAACAATACCCAGTAAATTAAGATTTTACACCATCATCAGATGAATTAAAAATGTAGAGATCCCCTTAAAATCTTCATATAACATAAACACAAGAAACCACCAAAAAAATCTAAAATATACACTTTGAATTATGTAACTATTAACCATCTCTAAAAACCCTTATTCATTCAGTATTTAATGCTAAATGGAACATATCAGTTAGCCTGCTGGTCTGCCTATTAAATTACTATGTAAGTTCAAATTGTCTGAGCAAATGCACACAGATTTTAAGTACTGTATCTCATGTCCTTCAGTTCCTTTTAGCCACAGATATCAAATTTGCCTGCCAGAAATTAAATAATTAAGCATTGGTTACTGGAATGTAAGCTTGTTAATCAGCATTAATAAAACAAAACATAAATAATGATGTTTTTAATATTATTTTAATAAAATCTCTTTTAAATAGGAGCAAATGTAACAAAGATGAACCACTATGAAATGTTTTTACATGAGGTTTTAGATATTTTTAGATATTTTAAGAAGAATAATCTTATACACAAGGGAAAACAAATATAATGTTCTTCTATGAAAACACATGGTTGGGAAATGTTACTTCCTTCCAGTGGGAATAATGACTGGCAGTTAGAATACCAACCAATGAAGATCAAACTGAAAAAGAGGTGTTAGGGGAAGAATCCTACATGAAATACAGTCAAGGCTGTCCTCTGTCTTCAGTTCCTAAAAGAGTTCTTAGACCATAGGAGGGTACATTGCATTTTCTAAGACTCTTTTTACCCCAAATAACCATGAGGATCCTTACCTTTGGAAAGAGCTTTCTAAGTAGCATTCCAAAGTTCTTTGGTTACACAAGAAGCTACTTTATTCATCTATCTACTAATTTATTTTCTTATTTACTTGTTCATTCATTTCCTTCTCTCATTTTACTAAAATGCAAACTGGATAAGGTCAGGGATTTTTCTGTTTGTTCATGTAGAACAGTACCTACAGAATGGTAGGAGCTCAATGAATATTTATGAATTTTTGAACTTAATTTGTCCTTTTAGTCCTCAAACGCTTATTCAATGCCCACTGCATAACAAGTTCTAGATATCCAATATTAAAAAGAAATTCCACTGTAAATAAAAGTAACTCATAAGAAATCTTTTTTGTTTATTTTTTAAAACTATTTTTAGAGACAGGGGAAGGGAGGAAGAAGGAGAGGGAGAGAAACATCGGTTGGTTGCCTCTCGTACACACCCTGATGAGGAACCAAACTGTTGACCTTTCTCATTGCAGGGTGATGTCCAAACAATTGAGTCACACTGGTCAGGGTGAGAAATTGTTAAATTAGAGGAATGAAGTAATATTTTCTCACTTTAAATTCAGTCTAAATTTTAAGCTAGAAGGATAGTACCCTCCCCTTTCAAAGAAGAATGACAGGGGAAAATGTACACTACTATGGAACATGTCCCCAAATGACTTAACACAAAACAAAACTCTGGTTAAAAATGAAACAGCTGGTTGGGGGTGTAGCTATTGAAAGGTAGCATGAGGGGTTTTTGTAATGATGGAACAGTGTTGTATCTTGGCTGTGATGGTGGTTACACAAATCTATACATGTGTTGAAATCGATACTGCCAAGTACACACACACACACTCACATATAGAGCATGTGTGAAACTGGATAAATATGAATTAAATTGATGAACTGTACCAATATCAATTTCCTGGTATGATACTGTGCTATAACTATGCAAAAGGTGACCATTGACAGAAATGAGTGAAGCATATGAGAGCATATTCTGTACTGTTTCTTGTAACTCCATATCAATCTATAATTATTTAAAAATACTTAATAAAATTAAATAGCAGGAAGCTTATCAAACCATTCTGTATATTAGCAAAACATTGGCACAAAGACAAATGTCCAATAAAGGAGTGAACCTATATGACAATATATTAAGTAATTACAAATAATACAATTCTATGTTTGGGACATGGAGAGTATTCCCCCTTTAGTAAACAGAAGAAACAGGATTTACACAATAAAAAAAAAATTTAATTTTATTAAAAAGTAAAAAGCAGTTGTAAAGGTATATACCAAAATGCCATCAGTGTCTATCTTAATTTTGCTTCTTTGTGTTCCTTTTTTTTTCCCTAAAATAAACACTATTATTCAAACATCTAAAAGGCTTTCTGTCCTCTGGATGGGGTTCAGGTAAATTCTTTGTAGATCTGGAAGAAAAACCATGACAAGTGGGAAGATTACATGGAAAGCCATTTTAGTTCCATACAGGGATGAATGAGTTACCTGCAATAGTCATGGAACATGAACCATCACCTTATGAACCAGGACTTCGAATGTGAATGGTGTCCACCAGGACCTGGTGAATTCCTTCTTAGTAATGTTAGTAAAGTGGATGGGAGTCTGGCTGATGCAGATTGGGATGTTGGACCCAGCTGCTTTCCAATTCTAAAACTCTGGGCCACTTGATTTTGCAATGAATTTAACAGATACCAACTTTCATTTCAACAGCCCCTTTTACATTTCAAAGCACTTTCACATATGCTGGTTTATATTAATTTCAGTTTATTACTTTTTTAAAAAATCCCCTACAACAATTCTACAGAGCAGGCAGGGCAAGTATTATCACTTCCATATTACTGAAGAAAAAACAGAGGCAACCAGACAGTGATCTCTTTTTATGGGTGAATGAAGAAGTCACATCTCCGAACTCTTGCGTTATGGCCCACCCTCTTCCCTCTAACACCACACAGCTCTCTCTTCCCACCAGGGATTAGAAACTGTGTAGACTTGCCTGAAAGTTGCTTGCATGTTGCCTGCCAGAGGAATGAAAATCAACAGTGCTTGGCACAAAGTGATAGTAAGTGCTGACAATGATATACCCATCTGCTTGTTCCCATATACTCATGTGGACTAGGTTAATGTCAAGTAACTAATATGTCAATCTAAAAATCAAGGTCAATCAAACCAGTTGGATGATTTGAACAGCCCAAGAGGTTGATGAATCTATTTAGTGTTCTCAGTCAATATAATTGCTCTATAACTCTGTCCCCATAGTCCCAGGAATGAGCCCATAAGTGGAGCTTCTGGGCCAGTTAAATGGTGAATGGGGTCCATATTGGGCTTAATGAAGTGGGGCTTTGTTACTATTACCAAAAGAATTAACAGAGGAATTTTGGATTTATTTTGTACTGGCAGCAGATTAAGCACTTCAACAATAATGTGGCAAATGATCAAAAGAAGTCTTAGGGGCTATCTAAAATCATGAAATTAGAGGACTTCCGGCCAGGATGGAGGCATAGGTGGACACACTGTGCCTCCTCTCACAACCAAGATTAAGGACAACAAAAATATAGAAACAAAAAAAAACCCAACCAGAACAGATAGAAAAATGAATTGTACAAAAGTCTGACAATGATTCACCCAGACCAGTAAGAGGGGTGGAGTTGGCAGCCAGCAGAGAGGGGTTGTGGCAGAAAAAAGCAGTGGCTAGTGGTACCAGGTGCACAGGCAGTGGTTGGCACACCCCAGGTGCACAGGCGGCAGTTACTGAGCATGGGGAGGCAACAAGCAGACCAAGCAAGGTGCCCAAGAAGGCTGACCAGGGTCACACATTTGTGCGCAGGTAAACCAGGTGAAAACAGGCAGCAAGATAGACTGCACAACACAGGGCCCCAGCACTGGGAAATAAAGCCTAAAAGCACTGATTGAAAACACTTGTGGGGGTTGAGGTGCTGGGAGAGAATCCCAGCCTCATAGGAGAGTTCCTTAGAGAGACCCACAGGGTCCTAGAACATACACAAGCCCACTCACATGGAAATCAGCACCAGAAGGGCCCAATTTGCTTGGGGAAAGTGGCGGAAGGGACTGGAATCTGAGAGAGAGTGGAACAAGCACTATTGTTCCCTCTCAGACTCCGCCCCTACATCCAGCATCACAACCCAGCGACTGGGTTGAGCCACCCTGGTGAACACCTAAGGCTCCACCCCTCACTACTTAACAGCCGTGACCAGACCAAAACAAAAAACAAACAAACAAAAAAAAACACCCAAAACCAAAAATGACTCAAACGGGAAAACAGATCAAAGCCCCAGAGCTAATTCATCTAAGTAACCAAGAGATAGCCAACCTATCAGATGCACAGCTCAAAGCACTGGTAGCCAACCTATCAGATGCACAGTTCAAAGCACTGGTGATGAACAAATGAAGTCTACAATAAGTGAAATGAAGGAAAATGTACAGGGAATCAATAGTGATGGGAAGGAAACTGGTACTCAAATCAGTGCAGCAGACCAGAAGGAAGAGAGAAGCAACCAAACAGAAAAGAAGGAAGAAACAAAATTCAAAAAAATGAGAAGAGGCTCCGAAACCTCCAGGACATCTTTAAACATTCCAACATCTGAATTATAGGGATACCAGAAGGAGAAGAGGAAGAGCAACAAGTGGAAAAGTTATTTGAACAAATAATAAAGGAGAACTTCCCCAATCTGGCAAAGGAAACAGACTTCCAGGAAGTCCAGGAAGCTCAGAGAGTCCCAAAGAAGGTGGACCCAAGGAGGAGCACACCAAGGCACATCATAATTACATTAGCCAAGATTAAAAATAAGGAGAGAATCTTGGAAGCCGCAAGAGAAAAGGAGACAGTTACCTACAAAGGAGTTCCCATCAGACTGTCAGCTGATTTCTCAAGAGACCTTACAGGCAAGAAGGGGCTGGAAAGAAGTATTCAAAGTCATGAAAGGCAAGGACCTACATCCAATATTGCTCTACCCAGCAAAGCTTTCATTTAGAATGGAAGGGCAGATAAAGTGCTTCTCAGATAAGGTCAAGTTAAAGGAATTCATCATCACCAAGCCCTTATTATATGAAATGTTAAAGGGATTTATCTAAGAAAAAGATAAAAAATATGACAGTAAAAAGACAGCAAACTCACAGATATTAACAACCACACCTAAAACAAAAGCAAACTAAGCAAACAACTGGAACGGGAGCAGAAACACAGAAATGGAGATCACATGTAAGGTTAGCAACAGGGGAGTGGGAGGAAGAGAGAGGGGGAAAAAGGTACAGAGAATAAGTAGCATAGGCAGTGGGTAGAAAAATAGTCAGGGGGAGGGCAAGAATAGTGTGAGAAAAGTAGAAGCTAAAGAACTTATGACACATGGACATGAACTAAAGGGGGGAATGAGGGTGGGAGGAGTGTGCAGGGTGGAGGGGAGTGATGGGGGAGAAATGGGACAACTGTAATAGCATAATCAATAAAATATAATTAAAAAATAAAAAATAAAATCATGAAATTAAGTGGGAAAACATAAACTCAGAAAAGGTTTATATGTTTTAGAAAAATAAATTCAAATTTTAGATAAATGATACTTTTCACAAAGAATAGTAAACAAATGACATAGTTTCATTGGCTGATAGCACCATTCACACACATAGATTATTTTGCACATGCCAAGCTCTCCTCTGAGCATGTCTCCTCAGAACTGCCCTAGGAAAGTCACTACAGGAGGTAACTGGAGGGTCAGCAGCAGTAAGGACATTTCCCTGGAGTTAGCCAGCACCCAAGTAGAAGCAGCAGGATTTCAACCCAGGTCTGATGACTCCCAAACCAGCATGCTTCACCATTACTTGTTCTCTCATAACATGAAAAGAATATGCTCTCTTTATAAAAAGGAAGAAATGAAAATTTCCTTAAAATGGCATAATAAATCACTCCAGGAAATAAAAAGTTTAGTTGGAAACAACTGGAGAACAACGAGAGAAACTACACTGAACATGACACGTAACAAAACACAAAGAGGCAGGCGTGGAATAGGTGAGTGGAAAAGAATAAAGGCTGATGAGTTCAATGTGCTGGTATTGTAATAGATTATTAATTAAGGTGATTATATCAAACATGCTTGAAATACTTTGCTTTTTATTTACATAAAACCCAGTCTGCACATTCAATTTACTTACTTATTCAACAATTACTGAGCACCTACCATATGTCAGGCACTGTTCTAGGCAGTATAATTTCCACATTGACTCAAAGAACAAAAGTTCCAGACTTGGTGGCATTCACATGAGCTTCTTGAGAAAATGAGGTAGTAGAAAAGGAGCTTAAGACGGATTTTGGTTTTATCCTGAACAGACGGCCTTAAACAAATTATTTGAAATCTTTCTGAATCTAAGTTCCCTGACCTCTAAACTGAGGATAAAAATATCTGTTTTTATTATATCATCTTTTATTTGGAAAAATAATTTGAGTTTATATGTGAAAAATATTTATTCTTTAGTCTTAGAGAAACTGAGGTAGTTGAAGAGGAATAAAAATTTTGTCCTCATTATTAAATCTTTCAAAATATTTCATTCCATATTTTCCATGATCTAAGCTCTCTGGGTTTAATGTTAACCATGTGTAAGACTTGTAGGGTCAAGAGAAGGTCATTCTTCCATACCTAGCCACCAATTTCAGAGTCTATGTTGCAGGCTTAACATGCCACAATTATGTATGTTTCCCCTTATTTTGGAAGGAAGTTGGATTGAAATTGTATCTTAGTGATTATTTCATTTTAAATCTTATAGAGAGATGTTGCTTCTTATCTACTTCTTCAGAAACAGATCCACAGCAATTGATTATTTCTAAAATCTTTGAGTAATTTTCTTTGCTACATTCTTCCATAATGATATTATTTCATTGTGAGAGCAAAATAAGACCTACATGGAAATGGTTGTGTCATACATAGGCCCATAAGAATGACCACTGCCCATCATGTGGCCATACTTTATTGATTAAATCAAAGAAAAGTGATTGGTTCCAGTCTCTCCTACTACCTAACCTTCCCCAGGAAATGGTGGGGTATCCAGGATTTCTAAGCCAGTTTTTATCATGATTGTCAGCAAGTCAGTCTTGCGTTCTAAACAAAGGTGCCAACCTTGAGACTCCATGAAAGCCAATACAAGCCAGGCATTGTACACAAATGAAAAGAATATAATTAGCAAAGTTATAGTCACAATTGGGAAAGACCTCCTTGGAAAAGTTTCCACTCAACTGTGGACAGTGCTCAAATTACCATTGTGCTTAATGAGGCCCCTGTCTCTTGGCCAGTTTAGATATTTGTGACAGATCTAAGAATGCCAGCAGCATCCACAAAACACAGACATACAAAATTTAATGCTGGACATTCCTTGAATAACAGATGGGAAAAATGTGCAAATTGGAACATGGAAGCTATAATTTAAAAACGGTAACATGTGTAGTCCCAGAAATGACTAGTCAACTGTTAGCTAAATCATTCTTCCTCTAAGTTCCTTCTTCACCTTCTCTAGCCTTCCCTTCCGCACCCCCAAAAAGAGATTAGGAAAGAGAAACTTGGAAACAAAAATGGGTACTCACTTCATCTCTAGGATCTCCTCGAGCTGTTTTCTCCTTTCTATTCGGAGGTTGGCCAAATGAGCTTCCTTTTCAGCCAGGGATTGCTGTGTAGAGGCAAGACGTGCCTTGGTGGCATCCAATTCCTGCCTAGTCTTGTCCAATGCGTTCATCAATTCCTCTATCTGAAAGGCACATAGAACGTGCTATGTTATTTCTCCTTTGTTCATATGCAAGGCATTGCTTGCTAGCCAATATTCTGAAATACAAAGGAATCAGAGCCATCCTTGAACTGGGTATCGTGAAGTCCATTTTTTTCTTTGTCCCTGGTTAAAAAATAAATGCCAAACACAAGAAATGTCCAAACTTCTCCAAGATCCTTATCCCATGGGATTGTTAAATAACCTTCAGAGAAACTATTTGATATATTTATTAGAACTGGAGGGTGAGTGACTTGACCCAGATTCAACTGTGGCAAAAAATCTAAGACATTGCCTCACAGCTGGTGGAAGGCAACATTGAAAATATACTTTGCCTGGGACAATGTTCATTTGTGTGTAGGCCCCAGAGTATACTGACAGGAAGTTAATCTACGTGTTTCAGATTTATTCATGTTTTAACCTATCAAAGCCTTGTTTGGCAAAAGTGATTTGATGCCCAAGGGGCCTCAGGAGCCCCCGTTCACCTCATCTCCCAGCCTCACAGTACAGAAGCAAGATTTCACCAAAGGTAAACAAAATTCCAGCCACAAAAGGTTCAAGTTTGGTTTGCCCCTAAAGTTTGAGAGGGTTCTAAACTTGAAATAAATGACATGTAACTTTTATAGGGTGCTAATACACCATAGAAATAAGCCAGACTATCAGATATCCAGAGTTTTCAGCCAGGTCCCCAAAAATTGAACCAAGAAGCCCCAAGGCAAAGCCTTATCCTCCCCAAACCACCGGGGGCTTTTAAAAACCAACACGCAACAAAGAGGGCTGGTGTTTACAGTCCTGTTCCAGAGAATGCTGTGGAGCAAGCTGGTGGCATACCACCCCCTGCACAGATGCAGCTGCATCTACCCTGCTGATTTAAAGCTAGGGAAGTTCCAGGAAGTTTCTAGATTCCAGAGTTGATGTTTGGGTTTCTAAGCTACCCTTTTCAGCCTAACTTGGCAGAATGGGATCATCCATCACTAAAAGCAAAGGAACACACTTCAGAATGTGTCAGTGACATGTTAAGTTCCAATTCATAAAGACTCTCTACACCATTTCTGTAGCTTTTCATGGGATTTATTCAGGATAAGCCTCATAGTTCACATCCAAGGTAAATTACAGGCTTTTAAGATTCATAAAACCTTCCCTTTTGCCCTGATAAAAAAAGGAAACCTAATGACCCATGTAGTGTAACTCCAAGCCAAAACCAAAACAGTTTAAAAAGCAAAGAATATAAAGGCTAATCTATTAAAGTCACCGAACCACACCTGTTTAATTGGAGAACAAATAGCACTGTTCTTTAACTTTAAAAATACTCAGAATGTCTTTTTCCTATTTTTAATTGGATTTTTTGTCTTCCTGGAGTAGAGTTGTGTGAGTTCTTTATATATTTTGGAGATCAAACCCTTGTCTGATGTATCATTGGCAAATATGTTTTCCCATATAGTTGGTTCTCTTTTCATTTTAATGCTATTTTCATTAGCCATGCAGAAACTTTTTAATTTGATGACATCCCATTTGTTTATTCTTTCCTTTATGTCACTTGTTTTAGGGAACATATCCGTGAAGATGTTGCTGTGTGGGATGTCTGAGATTTTCCTGCCAAAGTTTTTTTCTAGGACTTTTATGGTATTATGACTTATATTTAAGTCTTTTATCCATCTTGAATTGACTTGAACAGACACTTCTCCAAGAAGGACATATAGAGGGCCCAGAGACATATGAAAATGTCAGCATTAGTAGCCATCAGAGAGACAAAAATTAAAACCACGATGAGATACCACCTCATACCAGTCAGAATGGCCATCATAAACAAATCGACAAACAAGTATTGGGGAGGACACGGAGAAAAGGGAACCCTAGTGCACTGTTGGTTGGAATGCAGACTGGTGCAGCCACTGTGGAAACAGTATGGAATTTCCTCAGAAAACTAAAAATGGAACTGCCTTTTGACCCAGTAATTCCAATGCTGGGGTTATACCCTAAAAGCCCTGAAACACAAATCCAAAAGATCCTATGCACCCCAATGTTCATAGCAGCACAATTTACAATAGCCAAGTGCTGGAAGCAACCTAAGTGCCCATCAGTAAATGAATGGATAAAAAAACTATGGTACATTTACACAATGGAATTCTATGCAGCAAAGAGAAAGAAGGAGCTTATACCTTTTGCAACAGCATGGATGGAACTGGAGAGCATTATGCTAAGTGAAACAAGCCACGCAGTGAGGGACAAATACCATATGATCTCACCTTTAACTGGAACATAATCAACAAAAGAAAAAAGCAAACAAAATATAACTAGAGACATTGAAATTGAGAATAATCTAACAATAGCCAGAGGGGACAGGGTAGAGGACAGTGGGAAGAAGGGTTTTCAGGAACTACTATAAAGGACACATGGACAAAACCAAGGGGAAGGGTGGAAGCAAGGGAGAGAGGTGGGTTTTGCTGGGGTGGGGGGAGAAAGGGGTGGGTAGAAAATGCAGACAACTGTAATTAAACAACAATAAAGTAATTAAAAATGAAATAAAAATATACTGAATGTAAGATACAATCACAAACTTGTTAGTTTCTCATATAAATTCATAGAATATCATGAACATCATGAATGTGACTAGAAGACTTTATTTTTCTTCCCTTTTTCCTATTTTTGATTCATTCAAATAGCAATGTAAAAAGAGATCAGGAGTGTTCCAAATAGTGGCATAGGAAGACCCTAAACTCACCTTCTCCTGCAAATATATCGCATCTACACCTACAAACAGAGAAATTCCACCTGAAGAAGAACTGAGGGCTGACTGAACAGCTTCTGCACAAGAACTGACAGAGAAACCACACAGAAACCAGTAGGAGACATGGTATTATGGGAATCCCATGCCCAACAAATCAATTCGCGTTAGGGTGGAACACTGAAGAACCTTGTGTAGACACACCATCCCTGGGGTACAACACAAAAGCAGTCACTTAAAGGGTACCTAGTCTACATGGAAAGTCCACTGTCTAACACTAGAGCATCTGCCAATTTAGATGAGGGGAAGCTGTCTCTGGGGTTGGAGGCTCTGCAGAGCAGCATTTGCTGTGTTCCCCCACCAACCTGAGGGCACAGGCAGGAGGTTAATCAAGGAGTTCCAGCCAGCTGGCCAAGGCCATCCTAGAGCACCCTGGGCTCTAGGGCCTAGGCCTCAGGCCCACACCAGCTCCATCACTTGCCCTGGGACCCCATGTGGCTTAAACCTGCTCCCCACCTGCAACCCATGCTAGCTTCAGCTACAGCTCCTGGCCCATGCCACTTACCCTCAGGACTCTCCATAGCCTGCTTCAACTATAGCTTTCACTTCACCTGCCAAAGCAGCCTCTGGTGAGGATTACCCCTGGGACACCTTGTGGCTCACAACTGTTCCAGCTACAGTTTCAGGACCTGGTGCAGCGTTCCCTGGGGCTTCACATGGCCCATGTCCACACCAGCTACAGATTCAGCCAGCCTGCCAAAGACAACTGGCACACTCATTCTACAAAGAGTAAGTTCCTATGCAAGTCCACTCCTTCAAGACCAAGAGAGGTAAATAAAAACACAGAGAAAAAAACAAAATGAGGAGATGTAGAAATATGTTCCTAATGAAAGAACAGTACAAAAATCCCAGAAAAAGAACTAAATTAAAAAAGACAAATAATCTACCAGATAATGAAAACACCGTTATAAAGATGCTCAACAAACTCAAAAGAAGAATAGATGAACATAGTGAAAATGTAAAAAAAGAGACACAAAACATAAAAAAGAACCAATCAGAGGTGAAGAAGACAAAAACTAAAATGAAAAATATGTTAGAGAGAGTCAATGGAAGATTACATGATACAAGAAGACCGAATTAACAACCTGAAAAATAGTGAAAAACACATAATGGGAATGATAAAAAGAAAAAGAAAGGAAGATACATTAAGGAAACTCTGAGACAACATCAAACACATCAGCATTTGCATCATAGTGGTCCCAGATGGAGAAGAGAGAAAAGGACAGAGAACTTATTTGAAGAAATAGTGTTTGGAAACTTTCCTAACCGGATGGAAGAAAATGAACATCCAAGTCCAGCAAGCACAGAGAGTCCCATATATGATGAACCCAAAGAGACCCACACCAAGACACATCATAATGAAAATACCAAAAGTTAAAGATAAAGAGAGAAGTTTAAAAGCAGCAAAGTAGGAGGAAAGATGGTGGCATGGTAGGAGGGAGCAGATTCCACTTCCCCCTACACACAGGAGAAAAACCTAGCCAATCTACAGAGGAATGGAGCAAACAGCCAACAGTACCACAGCATATATGAAAATAGGAGATCAAAAATTGTAGCGAACGTTGAAAAACCAGACAGTAAGGAGAGTACTTCAGGACAATAAGGGCCCAGGTATCAGTATAGAGACCAGGGTGGTGACAGCCCCAGGCCTGGCATTAGCTGGGTCTGCTGCAGGGCTCTAGGGAGGAAGCTGAGTCAACCACTCCCTCCCTGGCCAAACAAGGTTTGAGCAGCACCAGGAGCATCCTGGTTGTTTGAAGTCACAGGGAGGGGAGTTAAGGACTGAGTGGCAAACACACAGGGGCTGTGAGCACCCATGCATAACCCTGGGAGGAGTGCACACTGGAGCCTGTGCAACCATAGGTGGCCTCACGGTGCACCCGCAACAGGAGGAGGGGGGCTTTGTGGAAGACTTGGAGCTCAAGCCCATCAACACTGGGGGCACATGCGAGCTCAGTAGGAGACCCAGAGCACACACCTGTAAACCCAAGGAGTGTGCACGATCTGTGGGAGAACCAGAGCCCACGCTCATGTGAACCTGGGGTGAGCACACCCACGGCAGGAAACCCAGAAACCACACCTGTAAACTCAGGACACTGCTTGCGCCCCGTAGGAGACCAGAGCTCACACCCATGAACTTGGGGAAAGCACGTGCTCCTCAGGAGGTACAGAGCCCACCTCTGAGGATCTGCGCAGAGATGTGCCTGGCTAGTTCTGGGAGCAGTGCACATCTAGCCCTGGTGAGAGTAGCCCAAAGCTGACTGAGTGCTGAACAGGAAGAAAAGCCATAGCAGTCACCCCTCAGCCTGTTGGAGCCAGCAAGACCAGAAAAACCAGTTTGGCCAGTTTGAAACCAGCCAGAGGTATGCTGCTGCTATTGTTGTTGTTTGTTGCATATTTGTTAGATTTTTTAAATAATTTTAAAATTTTTTAATCCCTCAATTCCTTTTACTTCCCTTTCCTTCTTTCTTGGTTTCTTCCTTCTTCCTTTCTTTCCAATTTTATCTCTTCTTCCTTCCTCTTTTTTTTTTCTTTTTTCTTTTTTCCTCTTTTTAAATACCCACAAGTGAGAGAAAAAAACCCAGAACTGAAAAAACCAGAGTTGGACTCAAAGAGAGGACATCCCAACAGTTTAGACAATGAGACAAATTTCACTTTGCTACTACAGAGAACCTGCAAGTTATTGGATATTTGTATTATTATTTTTTCAGTATTCTTACATCTTTTATTTGCATAGTATTTTTATATTCCTCTTCTTTCTGCATAGTCTTCTTTGCTTGGCTGGTTATATGGTATTGTTTGACAGAGAAACAGGAAGTAACATACAAGGGAGCAGAGATAAGGTTAGCAGCTGACTTCTCAGTGGAAATGCTCCAGGCCAGAAGAGAATGGCAAGAAATATTGCAAGTAATGAGAACCAAAGGCCTGCAACCAAGACTACTTTACCCAGCAAGGCTTTCAATCAAGATAGAAGGGCAAATAAGGAGCTTCCCAGACAAAAGAAGTCTAAAAGAATACACCCCCACCAAACCAATTCTGCAAGAGATGCTAAAGGGACTAGTTTAAGTAAAGGAAGGGAGGGGTGGGGAGAGAGAGAGAGAGGAACATAGGTATGAAAATGGCAATGAATCAGTACCTATCAATAATGACCTTAATGTAAATGGATTAAATGCTCCAATCAAAAGATACAGAATAGCTGAATTGATAAGAAAGCATGACCCTCACATATGCTGCCTACAAGAGACCCACCTTAGGAAAAAAGACTTACATAGACTGAAAGTGAAGGGCTAGAAACAAATTTTCCAAGCAAATGGAGAGGGAAAAAAAAGCCCGGGTAGCAATACTCATATCAGATAAAATAGACTTCAAAAGAAGGGCCATAAAGAAAGACCCAGAAGGTCATTTCATAATACTCAAGGGAAGAATCCACTAAGAAGACATAAACATTGTAAATATATATGCACCCAACATAGTACAACCTAAATACATAGAGAAAATCTTAGAGGACTTCAAGAGAGATATTGACAGCAGCACAATAGTAGGGGATTTTAACACCCTGTCAACACTGTCAAAAATGGACAGATCTTCCAAACAAAATACCAACAAAGATATTGCAGCATTGAACAACACTCTAGATGAAATGGACTTAACTGATATATATATAGAGAGAGCCCTTCATCCCAAAGAAACTAAGCACACATTCTTTTCAAATGCACATGGAACATTTTCAAAGATAGACCACATGATAGGACACAAAACAAGCGTCAACAAATTCAAAAAAATTAAAATCATACCAACCATTTTCTCCAACCACAAGGGACTGAAACTAGAAACCAACCCCAAGGGAAAAACCCAAAACATTCAAAATCATGGAGATTGAATAGCATGCTATTAAACATGAGTGGGTCAAGAATGAAATTAGGGAACAAATCAAAAAGTTTCTGGAAGCAAATGAAAGTGAACTCACAACAACCCAAAACTTATGGGACACAGTGAAGGCAGTCCTCAGAGGGAAGTACATAGCAGTACAGGCCTACCTAAAAAAGACAGAAACATTTCAAACAAACAACCTAACCCTACACCTACAAGAACTGGAGGAACAAGAACAAAGACAGCCCAGAGCAAGTAGAAGGAAGGAAATAACCACGATCAGAGCAGAATTAAACAACATAGAGACTAAAAGCACAATTCTAAGGATCAATGAATCCAGGAGCTGGTTCTTTGAAAAGATGAACAAAACCGACCAGCCTTTAAGCAGGCTCATCAAGAAAAAAAGAGAGGGGACCCAAATCAATACAAGCAGAAATAAAAATGGGGAGGTTACAACTGACACCACAGAAATATGAAGGATTGGAAGAAATTACCATGAAGATCTGTATGCCAAGGAATTTTAAAACCTAGGTGAAATGAGCAAATTTCTAGAAAAATATAGTCTTCCAAAACTAAATGAAGAAGCAGAAAACCTGAACAGACCAATAACAGCACATGAAATTGAAGCAGTAATCAAAAAACCCCCGACACATAAAAGCCCAGAACCTGATGCTTTCATGTGAGAATTCTACAAAGCATTTAAGGAAGAGCTAACCCCTATCCTTCATAGACTATCCAAAAAAATCCAAAATCATAGAAGACTCTCAAACTCTTTTTACGAAGCCAGCATCATTCTAATCCCAAAACCGGATAAACACACAACAAAGAAAGAAAACTTCAGGCCAACATCGCTGATGAACACAGACACTAAAACCCTAAACAAAATATTGGCAAACTACATCTAGAATACATTAAAAAGATCATACACCATGAATAAGTGGATTCATCCCAGGGATGCAAGGATGGTACAATATTTGCAAATCAGTAAATGTAATACATCATATAAACAAAAGCAAAGACAAAAATCGCATGATCATATCAATAGATGCGGAAAAAGCATTTGATAAGGTACAGCACCCATTTATGATAAAAACACTCAGCAAAGTGGGAACAGAGGAAGCAGTCCTCAACATAATAAAGGCCATATATGAGAGACCTACAGCCAACATCATACTCAATGGGCAAAAACTAAAATCTTTTCCACAAAGATCAGGAACAAGACAAGGATGTCCACTTTCACCACTTCTATTCAATATACTATTAGAAGTCTTAGCCACAGTGATTAGACAAGAAAAGGAAATAAAAAGCATCCAAATCGGAAAGGAGGAAACAAAACTATCATTGTTTGCAGATGATAGTGTACATAGAAAATCCTATAGACTCAGCCAAAAAGCTGCCCCACCTAATAAACGAATTTGGCCAAACAGCCCGATACAAAGTCAATATCCAGAAATCAAAAGCATTTTTGTATACCAACAATGAAACAGCAGAAGCAGAAATCAAGAAAAAAAATCCCATTAAATATAGCAAAAAAACAAAACAAAACAAAACAAAACAAAAACCCTAGGAATAAACCTAACCAAAGTGGTAAAAGACCTGTATGCAGAAAACTACACAACACTGAAGAAAGAAATCAAGGAAGACACAAACAAATGGAAACATATACCATGTTCACGAATCAGAAGAATTAACATCATCAAAATGTCCATACTACCGAAAGCAATTTACAGATTCAATGCAATACCTATTAAAGTACCAATGGTATATTTCACAGACATAGAACAAACACTTCAAAAATTTATATGGAATCATAAATGACCCCGTATAGCTGCTGCAATTTTGAGAAAGAAGAGCAAAGTAGGAGGGATCACAATACCTGATACCAAACTGTATTACAAGGCCACTGTAATCAGAACACCCTGGTACTGGCATAAAAACAGGCATATGGACCAGTGGAACAGAACAGAGAACCCAGAAATAAAACCAAGTCTCTATGGTCAATTAATATTTGACAAAGTGGGCAGCAAAATAAAATGGAGTAAAAATAGCCTCTTCAACAAGTGGTATTGGGAGATCTGGACAGCTATGTGAAAAAAAAAAAAAGAAACTCGAGCACCAACTTACACCATACACAAAAATAAATTCAAGGTGAATAAAAGATTTAAATATAAGCTGCAACACCATTAAAGTCCTAGAGGAGAACATAGGCAGGAAAATCTCAGATATTTCATGCAGCAACATTTTTACTGATATGCCCCCTAAAGCAAGGGACATAAAGGAAAGAATAAACAAATGGGATCTCATCAAAATTAAAAGCTTCTGTATGGCTAAAGAAAACACTATTAAAATAAAAACAGAACCGACTGTATAGGAAAACATATTTGCCAATGATACCTCAGACAAGGGTTTAATCTCCAAAATATATAAAGAACTTACACAACTCCATTCTAAGAAGACAAGCAACCCAATTAAAAAATGGGCAAAGGACTTGAACAGACACTTCTCCAAGGAGGACATACAGAGGATCCAGAGAAACATGAAAAGATGCTCAATATCGCTAGCTATCAAAGGCATGCAAATTTAAAACCATGATGAAATACCACTTCACACCAGTCAGAATGGCTGTCATGTAAACAAAGCAACAAACAAGTGTTGGAGAGGTTGTGGAGAAAAGGGGACCCTGGTGCACTGTTGGTGGGATTGCAGACTGGTACAATCACTATGGAAAGCAGTATGGAATTTTCTAAGAAAACTAAAAATGGATCTACCTTTTGACCCAGCAATTCCACTGCTAGGATTATATCCTAAGAACTCTGAAACTTAGGATTCCTAAGAATCCAAAAGAACCTATGCACCCCAATGTTCATAGCAGCACAATTTACAATAGCCAAGTGCTGGAAGCATCCTAGGTGGCATCAGTAAATGAATGGATCAAAAAACTATGGTACATTTACACAATGGAATTCTATGTAGCAAAAAGAAAGAAGGCGCTCCTACCCTTTACAACAGCATGGATGGAACTGGAGAGCATCATGCTAAGCGAAATAAACCAGGTGGTGAAAGACAAACACCATATGATCTCACCTTTAACATGGACCTAATCAACAAAACAAACAAACAAGCAAAATATAACCAAAGATACTGAAATAGAGAACAGGCTGACAGTCACCAGAGGGGAGAGGGAAGGGAATTTCAGGGGAAAAGGGGAAGGGTTTACAGGAACAAGTATAAAGGACACATGGACAAAAACTAGGGTGGGGGGTGGAAATGGGAAGGAGGTGGGGAGGGCTGGGGCGGTGGGCTGGGATGGGAGTAAAAGACAGAAAACTGTACAAGAACAACAATTAAAATAAAATTTTTAAAAAGCAGCAAAGTAAAACCCATAAGACCCACAGCTCATTTTTCAGCAAAAACTTTTCAGAACAAAAGGGATGGCACATTTTTTTCATATATTGAATAATGAAAGAGAAAAAAACCTAAAACCAGAACATTCTTCCCAGAAAGTCTTCTTTTCAGAATTGAAGAAAAAAATAGTTTCCCAGATAAGCAAAAGCTAAAAGGGTTCATCACCACTGCACTGATACTAGGAGAAATGTTAAAGGGACTTCTTTAAGTGGAAAAGAAAAGGCTGAAACTGAAAATAAAAAAATTTAAAAAATCTCACTGATAAAAACAAACATTTAGTAAAAGCAGTACATAGACTAATTATAAACCTACTATTAGTGTTAAAAGACAAAAGTAATAAGAGTATATGTATCTACAATAATAAATTAAAGGATACACATGCAAGTACACAGTGTAAAATATAATTCCAAAAAAGTGTAAACGTGGCAGGGGGTGAGTAAAATATGTAGTACTTTTCAAGTGTGTTTGATCTTAAGTAACCATCAACTTAAAATAGACTACCATAAACATAGCTTGTTATATATGAATCTCATGGTAACCACAAACCAAAAACCTATAATAGATATACAAAAAATAAAAGGAAAGGAACCCAAATCATTAAAGAAGGTCATCAATATACAAAAGAAGAGAGCAAGAGAAAAAGAAAGGAACAGAAAAGAACTACAAAACAATTAATTGCAATAACTACTTACCTACCAGCAAACATTTTAAATGTAAATAGACCCAATGCTCCAACCAATAGGCATATGGTGACTGAATAGATTTAAAAACAAAAAAGCCCCATGCATGTGCTGCACACAAGAGACTCACTTCAGATTGAAAGACACACACAGACTGAAAGTAAAGATTTGAAAAAGATATTTTATAAGATTGAAATGAAAAGAAATCTGGGTTAGTTATAAAATATATCAGACAAAACAGACATTAAAAAAAGACTGGAACAACAGACGGAGACAAAGATGGGTATTACATAATAAAAAAGGGATAAATCCAAAAAGAGGATATAATACTTGTCAACATCTACGCACTGAATATTGGAGCACCTAAATATAAAAAAAAAGAAATATTAACAGACATGAGGGAAAGATCAAAGTACTACAATAATAGTAAATGACTTCAATACTCTGCTTACATCAATCGGTAGATCTTCCACACAAAATTCAACAAGAAAAGTGTTCTTAAATGAATGACACATTCGATCAAAAGGCCTTAATAGATATTTGTAGAACATTCTACCCCCAAACAGCAGAACAGGCATTTCTTTTTCAAGTGCACATTCTTCAGGATACAATAGGACACGAACTAAACCAATTATTATGGTATGAAACTAGAGAGCAGTTACAAGGGAAAAAAACTGTAAAAATCACAAACATGAGGAGGCTAAACAACATGCTACCAAACAATTAATGGTTAATAAAGAAATCAAGCAGGAAAGATAAAAAATTTTGTTGAGACAAATGGAAATGTAATGACACAAAATCTATAGGATACAGCAAAAGCAGTTCTAATCCACAGCAATACAGGCCTGTTTCAAGAAACGAACACACAAAAATCTCAAATAAACAGTCTAACTTTACACCTAAAGGAATAAGAAAAGGAAAAACAAATAAAGCCCAACGTGAGTGAAAGAAAATAAACAAAGATTAGAGCAGAAATAAATGAAACAGAGACTAAAAATGCATAAAACATCAATGAAACTAAAAGCTGGTTCTTCATAAAATAAATAAAATTGATAAAACCTTAGCCAGACTTATCAAGAAAAAAGAACGTCCAAGTAAATCAAATCAAAAATGAAGAGAAAAGATGACAACTGATACCACAGAAATGCAAAGAGAATACTATGAAAAATTATACACCAACAAACTGGAAAACCTAGAAGAAATAGATAAATTTCTATAAAGATAAAATCCTCTAAGACCTAATTAGGAAGAAACTAAAAATCTGAACAGACCAATGATTAATAACCAAACTGAATCAGTAATCAGAGAACTCCCAAAATACAAAGTCCAGGACCAGACAACTTCACAGGTGAATTCTACCAAACATTCATGAAGAATTGATACCTATTCTTCTGAAATTATTCCAAAAAATTGAAAAGGAGGGAAAGCTTCCAAACTCAATCTATGAAGACAACATTACCCTGATACTAAAACAAGATAAAGACACTGCATTAAAGTTTATTAACTGTATAAAACCTTGGGAAAATGTGTCAGTATCCTCAACTACAAAAACACTACTTCTCATACGAAGTACTATTAAATACCAGTATTAAATAAAGCAGATGCAGTGAATGTTAAGCTCTCAGCAAGGACTGGCAAACATGAAAATACTTAATACCTTTTTAACAGAAGAGGCAGCACAGCATAGCAGTTATGAACAAATTCAGGAGCTCTTCCACTACTCATTAGCTGGGTCACTCTGAGTGAGTTATAAAAGCTTTCTGAGCCTCCACCAACTCACTTGTGAAGTGGAGGTAAAAAAAGAACTTAGTTCTAAGGGGTTTTGTGAAGATTCCATGCGTTAATATGTGTGATCTCCAGAGAACAATGCCTAGTACTTGGTGCCTAGCACCTGGTGTCAGCTCTTGTTAATACAGTGCCTGATAAGTGTTCAACCCATTTTAGGTTTGCTTATTACCGAATTCAAGATTTTGTGCTTGCTGTCATCTACCCTAAACCAGCCACAAGCACATGCAGACACACCCCCGAACTGCCCTACGCTGACCCCTCCAGTTACTGACATCACCCATCTGTCAAGGCTGTGTCACAGAGCCCTGGCCTCTTCGCAGGCTGTAGTAATTAAAAGTTTGAGCTCTGAGAGTAGGCAGACCTGGGTCAACCTCTGGCTCCACCAAGAGAATCTCTGTGACCTTAAGCCAGTCTTAACCCAGCACTTCCTAAACTTTGTTGCACACTACCATCTATGGGAAAGCTTTTTAAAATCCTGATGGTGTGGTCACAGCCCTACCAACTAAACCAAAATGCTTGACAGTTGAAGTTAGGCATCAGTATTTTATTAAAGATAACAGATTATTCCAATGTGATTATAAAATGCTGCCAAGTCTGGGAACCCTGAATGTTAGTGACCTCTCTCAAAGCCTGCAGGTTCTCTCCTCTAAAAACCAGGGAGGAAATATAGGCTATAGCACAGAACTGGCAAAACCATAAATGGAGATCATATACATAAAGCCTCCATCCCTCCCTGCAGGACCCCCTGGAAATGTCCAACACATGGGAGTTACCATTGTCCCTAGTGGGGTTTCTAGCCAGGCTACCTTCACGCAACCCAAGTGCCTTCAGTACCGACTGTATGCACCTGACTTTCTGCCACCTAATCAAACACCTCTTGCCATTTCTGCACAACTATTTCATGTGTGGGCTAAGTTGCTACAACTGGATTATAATCCCTAGGCAGGCAAGGGCCATGTCTCTGTCCTTGGAAACCCCATCAGCACCTGACACAACAGCAGTGTCCACATTCGGTAAATACCTGTGTGATGGCAGTAAGGGGAATGCAAAAACCCTCCTTTGACCCACTTAGTGCAATGATGAATGAAGTGTAAGCCCAGACCTGATAGTCCCCTACCCTGTAATTCAGTGGTCCGCTCACCATCCTCACCAAACATCCTTCAAATTCTTGTTCTCTGTTTGCCTCAAGTACCTACTCTTTTCTATGTAGACAAGGGGGCTCAGTTACTCAGCTCCTGAACGGGATGGAGGACCTATGCCTACTGCCACCCCAGCAACTGCCAAGAGGACCCAGGCACGTGCAAGTTTCAAATTGGCAAAATAAAAATGTTCCAGGCCTTGAGTTGGAGTAGAAACAAGTAGCTTTCAGTTCTGCCATGCTTTCCACACTGTCTCCCCTACTTGGGAAATGTGTGCTCCTTTCTGCCTTCACTCCACCACCTCAATGGGTGTTTCCTATGTGCCAGGTACTCTGCCAGGCACTAGTGACAGACCTGTCCTCAGAAGCTCTCTGGTTTGCCAGGCAAGCTTAAATCAAACAACTATTTAATCACAACTGTGATTTAAAAAAATTATTGAAGTACTGAGTGATTAGCAAGAATAAAACATGAGCCAATCCTTCCCGAGGCCTCCTGGCCAGCCTCCCTAAAGCAGGCAGTGGGAGAAGCCTGCTGTAGAGGAGGGTAAGAAACAGGTGCTAGTGTCCCAGGCTTCAAAGGAGGGGGTCGAGGGGTGTGGTCCTGTTCACTAGGAAACTACTGTTTGGAGAATCACAATGATCATGAGCCAATAAACACTTATGAGAGATCCAGCAGGAAAGCAACCCATTTGTGGAAATTTGATACATTTGCTTCTTTTAGAAATGCATCTATTGGTAATTTACCAGACAATATTTCCTGAGGGGTAAAAATATTTTATAAAGGTTATTTAAATCCTAAAACACTATCCCCAATGAAAACAGAAGAATTCACAGCAACTTCAGAAGTCTTCTGTATAACTCAAAATGTTTCATTTAAAATAATTTCCAGAAATTAATAAATAAATAATATTTTTAAAAGATTTTATTTATTTATTTTTAATATATTTTATTGATTATGCTATTACAATTGTCCAATTTTTCCTCCCCTTTATTCCCCTCAGTCCTGACATACCCTCCGACAAACACTCCCCCTCCTTAGTTCATGTCCATGGGTCATACATGTAAGTTCTTTGGCTTCTCCATTTCCCATACTATTCTTAACCTCTACCTGCCTATTTTGAACCTACCATTTATGCTTCTTATTCCCTGTACATCTCCCCCCATTCTTCCTTCCCCTCCTCCCCACTGATAACCCTCCATGTGATCTCTATTTCTGTGATTCTGTTCCTGTTTTAGTTGTTTGCTTAGTTCATTTTTGTTTTTGTTTTTCATTTTTTTAGGTTCAGTTGTTGATAATTGAGTTTGTCATTTTACTGTTTATATTTTTGACCTTCTTCTTTTTCTTAGATAAGTCCCTTTAACATGTTATAAAATAAGGGCTTGGTGATGATGAACTCCTTTAACTTGACCTTATCTGGGAAGCACTTTATCTGCCCTTCCATTCTAAATGACAGCTTTGCTGGATAGAGCAATCTTAGATGTAGGTCCTTGACTTTCATGACTTGGAATACTTCTTTCTAGCCCCTTCTTGCCTGTGAGGTCTCTTTTGAGAAATCCACTGACAGTCTGATGAGAACTCCTTTGTAGGTGACTGTCCCCTTATCCCTTGCTGCTTCTAGAATTCTCTCCTTCATTTTACTCTTGGCTAATGTAATTATGATGTGCCTTGGTGTGTTCCTCCTTGGGTCCAACTTCTTTGGGACTCTCTGAGCTTCCTGGACTTTCTGGAAGTCTGTTTCCTTTGCCAGATTGGGGAAGTTCTCCTTTATTTGTTCAAATAAGTTTTCCACTTTGTTGCTCTTCTTCTTCCCCTTCTGGTACCCCTATAATTCAGATGCTGGAATGTTTAAAGATGTACTGGAGGTGCCTAAGCCTCTCCTCATTTTTTTTTTTTTTTGAATTCTTGTTTCTTCATTCTGTTCTGGTTGAATGTTTCTTCCTTCTGCTACAAACAGTTGACTTGAGTCCTTGTTTCCTTCCCTTCACTGTTGGTTCCATGTACATTTTCCTTTATTTCACTTTTCATAGCCTCCACATTTCCCTCCATTTTGGGACCATACTCAACCATTTTTTGTGAGCATCCTGACTACCAGTATTTTGAACTTGGCATCTGATAGGATGGCTATCTCTTCATAACTTAGTTGTATTTTTTTCTGGAGCTTTGATCTGTTCTTTCATTTGGGACATATTTCTTTGTCTTGGTGCACCTGTTATGTAGTAAGGGAAGGAGCCGTAGGTATTTTTCAGGGCTGGGACACCCACTTTGCTGCATTGTGGTGCTGTATGTTGGGGAAGGGGGTCCGAGAGGGAACAATGCCACTTGCTCAGCTCTCTGCCAGATTTCAATCACTTCCCCTGCTACCCACAAGCAAATTGTGCCCTTCGGATGCTGATTCCTGGGCGGGTGGGTTTGTGTATTTTCTAGGACCCTGTGGGTCTCTTTAATGAACTGTCCTATAGGCTGGGATTTTCTCTCACTGCCTCAACCCCCACAAGTTTTTTCAATCAGAGGTTTTGAGGCTTTATTTTGCCCGCACTGGAATCCTGGGTTGCTCAGTCTGTCTCACTCCCCAGTTGTTCCTCCCCATTTATTGCACACAAGTGTGGGACTGGCCACTCCACCAGCGGCCACCCTGCCCTCCCCGGTCCTCCAGCAGCCACCTTGCTCTGAGTCCTCTCTACTCTGGCTGCCCATCTCTGCCCCTCCTACCAGTCTGGATAAATGTTTCTTCTTTAACTCCTTGGTTAAAGTTTGATTTTCATGAAGTTTGATTTTTCTGGCAGTTCTGATAATTTTTTGTTTTTAAATTTGTGCTGTTGTCCCTGTTTTGGCTGTACAAGGAGGCAAAGTATAACTACCTGTGCCTCCATCTTAGCTATGGCAAGACTGGTATTCTAATCCTATATCTACAAAGCTAAGGTTGCATTTTAAAACATAATAGCTTAGTATTACATATTTAGAACACAATATCTAAAGGTTTCTTTAAGCTACATGTCTAGTTAGTCTCACCAGTTTTTAAAAAAGCAAACCTTCAAATAACCATGTGTCATTTCTGATTTTATTAGTCATCCTATGTGGCAGATCATAAAAAAAATCTTTTATAAAATGTTTAAGTTACCAAGACTATTCAATTGTATTTGAATAATGCATAACTGTACACTTTAAGAATAATAAAGTCATCAGATGAATTTCTAAAGAGTCTAGTGCTTACACCCAGCTCTGGAGAAACTGTCAGAACTTTTAAAGTGAATGGTGAAGCTTAAAACAATAAAATAAAAAACCTGTTTAAGACTTTAAATCATTAACATGTGTTGACTTAAACTTACACATACATTTGTGTTGTTTAACTAAATATTTGAAGACCAGCTTCTCTCTCAGTTATCTGCCAAGAGCCACGCTCCGGGTTCTGTGTGTCTTCCTGACACGTGGCAACATCCAGTGCTTTTCAAGAGGCTTGCTTAGCAAGAGCAGATCTTCAAATATTTTGATAAAACAAACTTATTTTTCTTAAGTTATATCCCAGTATTGAGTTAGTATCTATTTTGCATTAATAATTTGGAATTTTTAAATAGCTTTCAAAACTATGTGGGCTCTCCTGCCTCAGGCTTCACCATTCATCCTGGTGTTCTGTCTTCACTCCATCCTGACTGCAAGAGGACGGTAGTCAGTTTGCACCAAAACACAGAGCCAGTGAAATCCCCATATCCCAGGTTACAGCAAAACCAGAATTTGATTGGTTCTGTGGGTATAGCTGGGATTGGGCTCAGCTCTGCTCTGGGCTCAGAGAAGGTCACTCTGAGATCAGAAGGTGAAGGTAAAGGCTGAAAACCTCCCTCCTCAACAGCAAGGACTTCACAAACCATGCTGCCGAGGGCTGAAGAACCTGTTAATAAAACAAGGGCTACTAATCTTACTTTTCCAATTAGTCTTATCTGTCTTTTCTACCTCTGCCTCCTTCCCACCTCCCCACTGCTGCCTTAGAGTGACACCTTTTGGAAAAGGCAGAAATTGAAACTCCCCATACTGCTTTCACCAGGATCTGACCACCACTCTCAAGACTGTGTTTGGGATTTTTCTCCTCACTGAAGTTTAAGCCTCTGGGAGTTTTGCTTAGATGTGTTACCGCTGATCCTTCAGCTGCAGCAAATACCCACATCAAGTATCTGAGGCCAAGCTCTTAGATTTTGACATTTTAAAGTCCCCCATCCCCTCTACTCTTCCCAGACTAATTAACAAAACTTCACACTATAATAAAAGACAAGTGGAGAAGAAATGTGTAAAATGTACACATCTGACTTAACAGATTTGGTTAAATCAAACACTGTTGGAGTACCAGGGGATAATAGTGTCTCCAGACTGTCCTTGAGCACTCTTCACTGCAGGTCAGACTGGGCTCTGCATAACCTGAGAACAAGGCTGTGTAGGATGTGCTTCAGTGTATGCTTGGTGTCAATACTTCCTGAGCAACTGGAAGGTATTCTTTATTTACATGTGCATAGTTCTGCAGCATGGCAAAGAGATGGTTCTTTCCCTAGCAGAGTCTCAAACATTCCCAAAAAGCAATATAGAAAGTCAGTAAGAGTGTGGACTCTGAAGCCAGAGAGTGTAGGTCAGCACATGCTGGCTGTGTGACCCTGGGAAAATAACTACCTCCTAACATCCTTGTGACATTACAATAGTTACAGTAGTTATGTGCTTGGCATATAGCAGGCACACAGTAACCTGAAATTATTATCAACAGTGATGTTAGTTGAAACACTGGCATTTAGTTTTCAGCGTGTTAGAGAGTGAGCAAGCAGGACAAAGCACTGAATTTTCATTTCTTACATTCTCAGATGATACAATATTTTCAATCTTCATTAGAATGGTGAAATTTTTTACTACTATATCTGTTTATGACAAAGCAAATTAATCAATGCACAATACATGTTCATATTTTAGTCTTACTTAGCTAAATTCCAAACACAATCATGTAGGAACTCACAAAGATATTAGAGCTGTACTGTCCAAAAGAACTTCCTGCAGGGATGGCAAGCTCCCAATCTGAGCTGCATGTGGCTGCAAAGCACTGGAAATGTGACTGGTGCAACTGAGGAAGTGAATGTTTAATTTAATTTAATTTTAATGAACTAAAATTAAAATGTAAATAGCCATGTATTTAGTGGCTACTGTATTAGGAAAAGCCAGACCATCCAAGTTTTACAACTTTATTGTGCAATGGTGATGTTTAGAAATTATTTCAATCTTTGTGGAAAGTTTACCTTTCTTGAACATATGAGATAAACTTTTAAATTCAGTGTAACTCATGAATTACAGTTTGACCATGTAATTCTACTTTAGGAATTAAATCCTTGAACATAATGAGGGATGTCCCCAAAGGAATTTATTCTAAGGGTATAATAAACATATTCATTACAGATCATATATATTGTTTATAAAAATCAGAATAAAAATTGGGTATGTACGTATGTACATGTGTGTGTTTATATGTGTTGCAAAGAAATTAGGTAATAGCATCACAGGCATCCAATTGTTGACATGTTGGTCAGACACTAAACACTAAGTAGAAAGATTTAATGTAAAGGAAAGATGCTCATGAAATCCTAAGTGAGAAAAGCAGGTAAGTAATTAGTAAATACAACATGATCCCAACTATATGTGAGTTTTTCAATGCATAGTCACAGAAAAAAAGACTAGCGAGAAATGTACCAGAATATTCATGGCACGTTTGCTGCTAGGCTTAGAGATTTCAGGTAATCTATTATATTCTTCTTGGTACTTACTGCTGCAAATATGAATTATCAATGTAAAAAAGTAATTTTAAAAATTGCAACCAAGGTAGGTTTGCATAGAAGTTACTTCTGTGAAACAATTAGTTGATGGCAGACCATAGCTCCCAAGGAGAATGATAAAGCAGGACTCCAGAGCAGGGCGGGCCCTCTGGTGGTGGTAATGGTGGCAGCTACCCTAAGTCACAATGACCTTAAGGCACTACACTCACTTCCAGGTATGGCTGCTTTGGCCCTGACAGTTGCTTAGATTTATGCTGATTATAATCTGGGTTCACTAGGGAGTGCCTGAGTGTTAGTGACTCCAGAGCTGTCAACAGTCATTCCTGCCACCTCCACCGTGCCCCACAATGCTCTTGAACATTGCTCCTTTCACCTGTTCCCTACTAAAGTTCCTACAGGTTTTGGAAGTCCAGTATAGTAGTTTGCTTGTTTAATTTGTTTTGTGCTTGTTCAGTATTTTCCGATTTTGTTGTTGTTACCATTTTGTTTCTGCAGCATGCAAAATAAGTTGTCATGTCCTAGAAAATCAAAACCATGTGTCTATTCCACTTGGTCACTTCTATTATTAAGGTGTATTCATTCCCATTCAACAAATCAGGGCAGTGTCGTCAAACAGACCTAATGTTTGCAATGCAAAGATCCATTCTGAGTCAATGCCAAAGAGAAATGACAGGGGAGGCCTCTTTTACTCTGAGTTTTCCTGCTGGCTTCACTCTGCAGGAGATAACCTGTTGATGATGACAAATTTCAAACAACCCATCTCAACTCTGACTCCAAGCCCTTTCCTGATCCCCTCAGGATCCTTGCATCACAGTTCTCTCTACCTTAGGCAGTAGGCAGTAGCCTCCCTGATCTCATCTCGGTCCTTGAAAATGTGAAATCTAATGCACCTTTGTATTTTCCCTCTGGGCCCAGCATCTCAAAAACACAGCAGATGGTCAATAGATAATAGTGGGAGGGGTGCCAAGAGGGAAAAAAGAAAAGATGAAGCTATACCATAGAAAGGTAACCATTGCCTCTGATTTAAATATTGTGGTTTTCTATATCCCATTTGATCCTCACATATTCCCAAAGAAACAGGGTATTTAATTGATGGATAACTCAAGCTCAGAAAGGGTAACTTATTTACCCAAGAACTGCAAATGGTTTACTCTTTACAAGGATGTGAGTCTGATTGTTGAGTACAAGTATAATGAAACAATTGTTAGAGGGGACTATACTGATGGAAACTGGAGCAATTCTCTCAACAGCAAGGAAACACCTTGGTTTATTCTCCTAATATCCCCAGTTCTGAACACAACATCTAACATACAACCAGTGCCCACAAATGCGTGAATGAACATAATTTAGTGAATGGACCTTGGGTCCCATTTGAGTCACTGGAGTAGAATATCCACCATGCACTTTGATTCCAGCAACGTTCCAAACTATCTTAGCTGACTTTTATATTATATTCTATCACTCTGTAACAAATTACCACAAACTTGGCAACTCACAGTGTGTAGGTCAAAAGACTAGGCAGGAAGCACAATATGACTAGGTTCTCACAAAGGTGAAATCAAGATATTACCAGACTACATTCTCCCCTGGAGCTCAGGGTCCTCTTCTAAGTTTATGTGGTTGGAGTTGAATTCAGTTCCTTGTAGATGTAGGTCTGAAGTTCCTATTTCCTTGCCACTTCTGGCTCCTAGAGACCATATGCTTTCCTTGTTACAGAGTTCCCTCAAATCTAAAGAAGCCAGTAATAAAAAAAAAATCCCATGCATCATATTTTCCCCACACTTTTACTCTCTTCTTCAGGAACAGCCCAGTCCTGTTTAATGGCTTCCTTATTGGATCAGTCCCACCAAAGATAATCTACCTTTCTTAAAGTCGGCTGTGCCATATAACAACCTCATCATGTGTGTGCTATTTCACCAGGTCCACAGGCCTGGGCAGCTTGCATAGTGCTATCATATCCACAGTGCAGGGGAGTAGGAGGAACACAGTGTTCATAATCACATGAGTGTTATCCCTTCAAATCTAGGGATTACTCCACTGAGAGAGAATCTTGAGGATCATCTTTTAATTCTGCCAACCACAGCTTTCTTTACATTACTGATCATATAAAACAAAATGGACATGATAAAATATTCTCCACTGTTTAGTTGTCTTTTACTTCAAAGATACAAAATTGCATTCCAAAATGTATATGCCAAATATAGGGGAACTTCCCAGACTTGATAAAGAGCATTTATTTACAAAAAAAAAAAAAATCGCAGACCCCAACGGTGACAGACTAAAAGTTTTTCCTCTAGGATTGGGAGCAAGGAAAGAATATCTGCTCCCACCCCTTTTATTCAGCATAATGCTTGGAGTTCTAGCCACTAAACTAAGGCAAGAAAAATAAATAAAAGGCATAAAAATTGGAAAAGAAATAATAAAACTGCTCCTATTTGCAGATGACATAATTGTCTACGTAGAGAATCCTAAGGAATCTACAACCAAAAAAAGCCCAAAACTATTAAATTTGTTCAGCAAGGTTATAAGATACAAGATCAACATACAAAAATCAACTTCATTTCTATATGTTAACAACATATGAAAACAAAAATTAAAATCATACCTATCTGAGTGGCTAAAATAAAAAGTAGTGATAATTCCAAATGCTGGTGAAGATGCAGAAAAACTGGATCCCTCATATGTTGCTGGTGGTAGTATAAAATGGTGCAACCATCCTGGGAAACAGTTTGGGAATTTCTTGTAAAACAGCATGCACCAGTGTGGCTCAGTTGGTTGAACATCATCCCACAACATGAAAGGTCACTGGTTCGATTCCCAGTCAGGGCACCTGCCTGTGTTGCGAAGGGCTTGGTCCCCAGTCGGGGGTATGTACAAGAGATAACCAATTGATACTTCTGTCTCACACTGATGTTTCTCTCCCTCTCTTTCTTTCTCCTTCCTCTCTCTCTAAAAATAAATAAATTCTTTTAAAAAATAGAATGCAATTACTGTATAACTCAGCAATTACACACTTTTTATCACTTATCTCAGAGAAATAAAAACTCATGTCTACACAAAAACCTGACATGAACGTTCATAACAACTTTGTTAATAATAGAAAAAATGAAAACAACTTAGATGTCCTTTAACTGGTGAATAGTTAAACTGTGACACATCCATACCTGGGAACACTACTCAGCAATAAAAAGGAAGGAATTATTAATACATACAACAACTTGGAGGAATCATCAGTGAATTATGCTAAAAGAAAAAAGCAAATCCATCAAGGACACATCCTATATGATTCCATTTATATAATGTTCTTGAAGTGAAAATATTGTAGAAATGAAGAACAGATTAGTGGCTGCCAGGAATAAAGGATGGGCGTGGTGGCGGGGTTGGGTGCAGTTAGAAAAGAGCACCATGGGGGATCCCAGTGGTGATGGGACTGCTCTGTATCTTGACTATACCAATGTCAATATCCTGGCTGTGATACTGTACTACGGTTCCTCAGCATGTTACCATGGAAGGAAACTGAGTAAAGGACACATAAGACCTCTCGCTATCATTTCTTAAAACTGCACATAGAGCTACAATTATCTAAAAATAAAAGTTTTAATCAAAAATAAAGTACACACACATATGTTAGGCACTCACTTCTGCAGGGCAAAGGATAGCCAGGTCAAGTGCAGGAGGAGAGGGCGGCAGATGCTCACATCATGTCAATGAGGTCATTCCCATCCTCTTGAGGAAGAATCCTCCCCAAATGCCATAGCTAAGGAGGATCCCAGGACAGCATTTCACATTGCAAATGCCTTCCACTCCCAAGGACAACTACATACCCACATGGTATCTTCAATATTCAAATCAATGGCTATTAAATCAGGATGTGGCATCCTAATTGGTGATAAAAGAGTAACATGATCAAAATATCATAATTCTGGTCATCTTTTACAAAACCAACAATTGCACACACAAATAATAGAATATTTTTAAGTATCATGTTCAACAACAGATACTAGTGCATCATAAGCTAACCCATAAAGGCCACCAGCAGGTACTGGTTTCCTCATAATTATAATCCAGGTGAGTAAAAAAAAAAATCAGAGTGAAGCTTCATTATCCTCAAACTAAAACACATCCTTCAGAATGCTGCCTTGGTTAGTTAGTTCCTCAGTGGAAGAAAAGCAGAAGCCAGACATGAAGTGCCAGAACGAAATCTTCTTCTTCAATTTCCCCTCTATTTAAAACATTTTATAGGGGCCTTATGTTGACCCTGCAGCTTCAGGAGAAGGAAATCCTCCCAAATGCATCCCCAGGGCATAGCATCCCCCACAGTGACTTGGCTCCTTCCTCTCAGAGAAATTACTGCTACGTAGAAAAAAAACAATTCTCAATTGGTTAACTTTGGGAAAATAGCTTCATAAAGAGAAGACTTGGAACAAAGATGCTCACCCAGTCAGTTCTCCCCAAGCACAAAGCCCCTGGAGATGAGTATGAGACGCCTCAGGAGCAAGGCTGACAGGCCAAACCTAGACGCCCTTTCCAGCTGAAGGGAGGGCTATTCTGCTCTCCTTCCATCCCCAAATGGATTAATATTGCCCAGTCACAACAGCAGATCTGCTCAGTTCTGCCTCTCTTCCAATCTTGAGTTATCAGTGTGCTGCTCAGCATCCACCTTGTACCCTAAGAAACAAAGACTTTACTTTCTGGTTGGCCAGCTGAACTAATGAGAACAGGGTTATGACACTGGGCTCCCAGGACCAGTGACTCTGCCTCTCACCTGCCCGGAGATTGTCCCCCAACCCCTGCTGGGAACTGTGTATTGGTCCCTAAAGGAATCTGGAGGGAAGTGGGTGGACAGCAAGGGTCAAATCCAGCCGACTCCTATAAACACAACCAAAGTACACATCCTGCTGAGCGTAACTTTCATGCTTAAAAGTAGCAACTTTTGTTTTTCCCCAATTATCCTGACACATGGGAGCATTCACTGTTAATCTGAGCAGAGGCAAAAACTACTCAAATCTTAATGTGTGACACTTTGTTCTTCAAAACTCCACAACTGTGATGAAAAGTGCTCTGTCAGACGGTATAATGTACACTCACATATTAAACGCCAGGCTTCACCAAACACTTGTATCATGATTTGGAAGATGTCTATGTTTTCCCCCAAAGGATGTTTTCTATAATTTTGCTTTTAAACCTTTTTGAAAGTAAGTGATTTTTCCCCTAGTACCTCTTTTCAGATATATATATATATATATTATATATATATATACACACACACACATATATTCCATTTTCATTACCAATATGAGATTATAGTCTAGTCCCAAATAAAGTGATAAAACATAACTCTGAATCAAACATAACCCTCATATTAAAATAGTCTCAAGACAAACACAAGTGAAAACACTGAATTCCTTGCTTTAACACCAAATATTCACTTGAAGATCTGATTTCTTCAGTTGGGGCTTTTCCTCCCTTTTACCACTTCTCAAATATTTAAATCACTTTGTTTAAAAATATTTCTCATTATTTCTCCTCTTTTCTTCAAGAATTAATACTGTTACAACTAGCTATAAGGAAATCATGATGCCTAAACTCCAATAGGAGAAACAGCATTGATATTTAAAATAACTAACAACTATACATATATGGAAATGAATACCCCATTTTGATGGGTCGCATTCAGTAACCTTAGAGGTACCTCCATCTGGGCAATAGTTCCTTTTGGATGAAAAACAATTAGGCTGTGTAATGTGCTGAATCCCTTCAGATAAACCATGCGCACACAGCCGGGGCACTCTCGCACTGGCTTGAAGGCCGGGGCTGTCAGGCCCACTTCTCTGGTTAATGTCAGTAGCACTATGTATAAAAGGTGACTCCAGTGTGTACAAATGTTGATCTTTGGAGAAGTCATGCCTAGACTCACACACACATCCACTCTTCCGTCCACTAGGTCAACAGCAGGAACAGAGGGCAACCCCGAAAGGGGCTTGCCAAGAGCAGAGTCTTACTCGTCAGGTTACATTGCCCCCAGGGACTTCCTCGTCTGCGATTAATTCATAATCCTGTTTTGTGTTTAAAAATTCAGGTTCTAAAAGCCTTGCCTTTGAGACAGTTTCAGAGGCGACAGGGAAATGGTCTAATATGCAGTAACAAATTAAGTGCCAATGCAAGTAAGCACTGCAAAGAAAGGAACTGTGTGGAGGAGGTGGCATGAAATCTTTGCCCTTGTCCAAAATCATTTCTTTAAGGTTCCAAAATAGATATTAAAACCATATTTTAATGGTTGGGGTACCTATAGGTTAAAAAAAAAAAAAAAAGCTGAAACCATGTACAATTTTTCTGCTTGCTGCAAAAACTAAGAGAAACAAAGATGCCCCCGATCGAAAACACAGCCATGGTTCTAAAGAAATATAATATTCGCTGATGTGACTTCCAAACTAAATTTCATCTGAATACCAAACAGTAAGGAAGCTCTCATCTCAGCTCTGAACAATCCCATTTTTATTACATCAAAATTGTTTCTTCCTTTGCCAACCACATTCTACCTTTTTTTGCTACAGAGTTAATGTCCAGAAAGCTTTCTTTTACAACTCTAGCAGACCTGACAAATAAATAAATAAATAAATAAATAAATAAATAAATAAATAAATAAATAATAAAAGCAGGAATTCCAATGCTATAGAACCCATCATGAACATATTCTCATCTGAATGATTCTAAAAAGTGTAACTCAACCCACCCTACACAGAAGAAAGAGAATATCAGGGGAACACAGCTCTGAACGAGATGGCCATTTGAACTCTTTGACACTCATGACCACTGAGGTGTGGACAGAGACAGGTGTTTTGGTGGCCTCTTCCGTTTTGATTTAGAGGAAAGAAAGATCATGGCAGTTAATAATACAAGCTTCTGTTCAATTTGTGACTCAGTCTGGGTTTACTGTCATTCCTGCTAAGATCCAACTGACAGCGTTTGGCAATGTGTTACCTCTTCAAAGGCAAAGGTAAAGGTGTGAAGAGCATTTTCCACCCAGGTACAACCCTTCTCTAACAAAAGCAGTCCCAGTTACCAAATGTGAAAATAAGGAGACAAGTTACCCATCTTGTGACTCAGAGTTTGAAGTTGCATGTGTTGTGTGCATATTGGGAGGGGGTGGTGGACATACAACATCCTTTCTGCCCCTTCCTACCAGGGCCCCCAGAACATGCTCCTACTTCAGTGATAACTGAGGGTGAATTAGTGTTTCCCTTCTTTTGTACTATGGGTGGAAGAAGCCAAAATCCTACAATTGAGCAGACTAAGGAATTTTCACACCTGTAAGTACTGACTTCCAAAATCAAAAACATAGTTTTAAAACAGGCAGTATGGTTCCTATTGCCTTGCAGATAAAACCCCAACTCCTTTCCATGGTCATCATGAGCCCCGTATTATCCACCCCCTGCCTGCCTTCCCAGCTACATGCCATTCCATTCCAGGTCCCACAGAATCTCTTTTTTCTCCTTTACCTTGTCGTGTTTTTCTGGCCACCCTTCCAAACTCTGTGAGCAACAAGCATCTTCTCACCTGTCAGGCCTCAGCATAAATGCCAACATCCAAAAGTCCCTTCTGAAACCCCTGAAAGTAGCTGCCTGCCTCCCACCTATCCCTGGTATTCCTCATCTCAAGCTCCAAGTCTGTTTCCTTCATACCATGGGTATCGCAATTTTAAATTACTTAATTTCTTTGTATTATCTTCTCATTTCCTTCACTGGGCTCTTTGTTCCATGTCCGCATCTAACTTACCCACCCAATTATCTGTAATTCCCATCTGGGGCAGGGCATATGGCTGACACTTAGTAAATACTCACCTAACTCATAAGTAGAATCAGCCAAAGTAGTAATACCTGGTATTCACACCAGTGGTTCTCAAAGTGGGTGCCCTAACCAGAAGTAGCAACTTCACCTGGAAATTTGCTGAAAGGTACATTCTGGGCGTCCTTTCTCCTGCCTCTGTGTCTCCACCTATTGAATTGAAAACTCAGGGGGCGCCAGCCCAGCAATCTCTATTTTAACAACCCTTCGCCTTGACTCTACTGCATATTCAAGTTGAGAACAACTGGTTCACGCAATATTGCCTACTTTCCAAAGAGCATTCAAGCACAGGTGTCATAGACCCAGCTCTATTAGGGAAAGAAAGAGTCTACTTTCTTATAGGGGATTTATCTTTGCAAGCAAGGAACAATGACCATTCAGCCCAGAAAAGACCCTAAATTTGCAAATACTTTTGTGTTTGGGAAAAGGAAACCAATGTATGTATCATGTAGGCAGAGTGATTAGAATGAGTCTGAACATGCTGCAGCCAGACCTTCGACATGAGACTCCTGTCCTACCCACGGGGATTACCTAGAAAGGACCCTGGATTTGACAGGGTCCTGTCCGTCCCCATCCCCACCCTTATGGTAAGCTTTTGAGGATATAGACCTTGCCTTACTATCTTTTCACTCTGGCCTTGACCAATGATTAGCACATAGTGGTCACTCAGAATGTGTCTGCAGAAGAACCACTGCTGAAGTAGCTGTCATGTTACCTGCACAGCCAGCGAGAAACAAACAAGGGGGCTTTGCTTACTGGGTTTAAAAATGGGCTTTAATATGAGAATAGTGAGAGAGCTGATCATGGGTAGAATGCAGAGTCAAGAGAGATCCAGGTTAAATCCTGACAGCTTGCTGCTATATGTCTTTGGCCAAGGTACCCAACCTCATTGAGCCTCTGATTCCTCCACTGGACATGGGGATTATACAGCCTGCCACATAGGGCAGTCATGGGCATGACCTGGAGCTCCAACACAATTTGAAGGTAAATGTCCAGCACAGATCAGGAAAGTAATGAGTGCTTAAGATACTGCCATGACTCTATTGTAATGATCACTTAATTGTTTAACTGGGGAAAATGGATCCAAGTTCCACATCTCTCATGTAGTATACATTCTGGAAGCATTACATGTAAGAAAGTTAGAGACTCACATTACTGTCCATCCCATAGCCTTCCATGTGATGGGAAAGTATAAAGCAGGGGGAAACACAGGCACTAAGGTTCAGTGGATGATGGCTTGAAATCCTTCTCTGCCATTACCAGCTGTGTGACCTTGAGGAAGCCGCTTACACTGTCTGGGCTTCTACACTTGCAGAGTGGAGATAACAGTATACTTCACACAGGGTCATAGTGAGGCCTGGAGATTAAAGTGTCTGTGAAACACTCAGCCCTGTGGCCTGCCCTTAGTAAGCACTTGATAGATAATGAATATTATTCACTAAAACCAACAACAAGCAGGACAAAATTGCATCTTTGCTTCTGAAGAGGCAAAGCTGAGTGTTAGGGGCATAAACAAGAAGGAGATGATACCTTCAGAAAGCAAGACAAGGGGAGGGAAAGTTTCTCAAAAGTGACAGCATTTAAATAGTGCCTTAAAACAGGGATCATAACCCCAAGCACTGGCAGGATAAAGCACTTATCATCAGGGAGTGAGGCCAGCCAGTCAGGGAAAATGCTCCCTACCTGCCACTAATGTCTACCAGGCCAAAATGCAGGTGCTACGTGGCCAGATCCTCTTATTAAACGAAGAAAAACTACCTGAACTTTTCTTGTGAAATCTTTTTTTTTTAAATGATGCCTTAATTTTTAAAAACCTACCTGAATTCACAAAATACATTTGTGAACCACAGTTGAATCACTGGGTACCAGTTTTGATCTTCTATTTTAAAGGACAAGTAGAATTCTCTCAGGCAGGGATGGTGGGGAGAACATTCTAGCAAAGAAACTGTGTGGACTAAGGCAGTGGGACAGGAAAGGTTCAGAAAGGAGAATTTTGCTTCAGGGACTGAAGGGAAAGAATGAGGAACAGAGGGCCAGGAAACTGGGCTGCTGGAGAAAGGTTCTCAGGGAGAGGCTTAGGCTGGATTATAGGAAGAGCTAGGAATACTGATGTGGAGAAGGAAGGACTTGGAAATGCCCAAAGAACAACAAGCCTGCCAGGTCACTCTCTCCCCTCCTTGGGCCTCAGTTGTTCTGTTAGTAAAGCAAACTCCTAAAATAAATGAGCTCTAAGCTGCCCTCCAGCCCTTTCTGCACCATTCAGGGGTGCCACAGTAATCTCACCTCAGAACACCAAAAGTAGTGCCTGTGCTCTAGTCTATGAGGGATGTGACTCTAGCTCACCATCAGGAGGGAAGGAGCCAAAGTCTGTCCCAAGGGTCACCTTTACTAGTCACAGAGGACAGGCTGACCTTAGTAAGGTAGAGGGAAACAGAGGTCTTGAACGTAGACTAGATCGCTAGATGAAGGAATAGCTCAAATAATAACACAATCACCCCCGATGAATGTCTGCTTTGGGTCAGACTCTGATCTATTTATTGACAGAATCATTTCAGCGAATGAGGCAGGTCCTACCATTCAGGACCAGGCATCGATGGTTAAATAGAACCAAAGTCCAATAGATACAAACTGCAGGACCACAGTCAGGCCAGGTAATCATCTGGTCCAGACCCCTCAAGCCCAGCCACTCCATCAAACTCTTTCCTGTCTCCTGTCTTTCATATGTGTGTTTTGGTTCTGTGTTCCTTTCACAATGGTGCCAAATGAAGTAGCAGGCTAACCCAACTCGGAACTTTCCTTGGCCGTGGATATGAGAAAGTCTAAGGACTAGGGTTCTCTCTCATGTTCCAGAGGCGGTGCAGGATTTGAGTCCCAGGGAGTTTTGTACTACTCTTGACATAGAGGAACGGTAAAAGGCCTTTGTTTCCAAAACCTGGATTTTTGGTCCGAGGAGTCAAATTGTCAGAATGAGTTTGGATGAGTAAGGAATGGCTGGGCTTAAGAGATATGGATTCTACCTGGTGGCTAAAGGATGGTGGATTTCACAGAAGTCAGGGGCCTACATCCCATTCTAAGCAGCTCCCTAGAGAGTGAAGAGATAAGGAACCAGGGAGCCAGTGCTAAGGGCAAGGGTTCAGGCAGCAATGAAAAGAAATATGTTAGCAACTTGTTTTCCATGGATCCCAAGCATCCCAAAGGTAGCTACCTGGACCAAAGACCAGAGGTATTGCCTCAAGCACCAGGGTGAACAAGCCTAAGGGATCTTATAAGAACCCTGAGGGAGAAAGAAGGGCTCCCATAGTGCCTAAGATTTGTTTTTCTGCCAAGCATGGTTGATGTAGAGGGAGGCTGTGATCTAACATTTAATTTGACTTAGAAAAAAGAAAATATTCCATTTTTGCACCCAAATATTATGGAGTTAATTTAGAGAATTATAATTACTTTCATGGAAAAATATTTATATTGAGAAGGCTTCATGTGTTTGAGGAATTTTGTCAATCTGATTATGAAAAATCTCTCTGTTATGTTCATATGCACTATTGTTTTCTCTTTAAATTCTCTATTTTTATGTTGAATCAATGGCTGGTCTACAAGTTAAATATAAAACTCTATTAAAAAACATTAATGTATATGTCTCTATGCAGACACATGAAATATTTGTTTCTATCCCCACTTAAAATGAGACAAGGCAAACATTCTAAGGGTTTTCCTAAGCACTAATATGAATACACACTAATTAACTAAGTATTAATACTAATTAACAATTATATGGCATCTACTCTGTGCCAGACATTGACCTGATTGTGAATAATTACTTGCAATGCCATTTATTTCTTATAACACTCTTGAGTTATCATTCCCATTTTATAGACTGGGAAATTGAGGAACAGAGAAGTTAGCTAATTTGCCCACAGTCACACAGTTATTGAACCTAGGCTGTGAGGTTCCAGTCTTTGATGACCACTAGCACACTTTACTTACCAGCCTCTGTTGTAAGGATTGAAGGTAATGACTTTTAGCATGTTTCAAAGCTCTCTATAAATGTATTCATTAACCCAACAAAATTTACATATTGTGGCACTATGCCAGTATGCAGGATTCAGTCAGTCCCTGATTCCTGATATTTACAGTCTAGCAAGGAACTTGCCCTTAATTCCCTCCCTCCCTCCTTCCTATACTCTCTCTGTCCCAAGGAAACTATTTATGCGAACAGAATTCATTTCATGACTTCATCCAAAGCTCACATGCACATATCTTGGTGATAAAGGTAAGTCTAATACACAACTTAATGGGTATGAAAAAACTAAAATTAAAAAATTTTAAAATGCAAATCAAAAATATTGATCTCACAACCCAAATATAGCAGGACATGGTCCCATTAGAAATAACCCCAAATTGCCAAGACACATAAGCATGGAAATCTAGAAGGCTGGAAAAATTATATTTGCCACCATTAAGAGATTTTTTTGTGTGTTTATAGTTCACAAGTTGAATATGGTTCATAAACATCCTGGGGTTGGAAGCCCATTTAAATGTAATATTCTTGTAAGGAAAAGAGCATTGACTTCATCACAAGGCAGTCCCTGCTGATGGCAGACTAAGACTGGAATGTGCAGATAATCATCTTTAAGGCCAGTCAACGGCTATATGTCTCCCATAATATCACCTTTAAGATCAGGCCAAGACATTCCAGCCTGAATCAAGGTTTATTTATGAAAGGATTTAACACTTTTAGATCCCATATTGCTTGGAGGACCACCAATTTCATTCCCAAATATCCAATTTCTTCAATTTCACAGAGCATGAATGAGATTTCAGGTTCCCATATGTGAAGGGAAAAATTTAAGACATTAAAATTCCTTTTCTTCAATAAGGCGAATTTCTTTGCTAACTCCACCACAAAATAAAATCACCACTAGGGACTGAAATAGAAAATACCATAAGTCATAATGCCACATTCATGTAGATATGACCAAATTTTCAGGTAATTCTAGCTGAATGGGTTCCTTTATTGCCCTCAAACTTGAAAGGTCAAAAGAGCAATTTGATTGTGGGTGCTCTGTATAGGCCACAGACAGGAGAAAGAATGGCCCTTCTAGCAGCAAGGACGCAGGATTTAAAGAGATGCACAGATATTCCAAGAAAGCAACAGAGTCCACATAGACCCCCATATGTTGGGGTCATCTACTGGAGGAAACCAGTTAATCTGGAAGACTGTAAGTTCCTTCATTAGCGGTGCGAGGGACTGATCAGATATCCTTTCTGAAGAAATGACATAAAGTGGCTTAAACTAGACCAGGGTTGGCATAGTGTGTGGTGTGCAGTGAAAAGTGATAGCACCCACTGAGGAGCAAGGAGATAAGCAATCTCAAAGGAGGTATCCCTTGGCCCAATATTTCAATCCTGCAGTTATTTGATAACTGCCCATTCTAGTAAAAAAGATAGTGATGATCCTGAAGACCACCACAGTTAAGAAAATCAATGTATCTTTATAGAGAACATAGTATCAGTCACTTGATAACATCAAATAATTTTAGTCATTTGATGACTAAAAAACAATTTAGGAATTAAGCAAGAAAAAAATGAAAAATCATTTATTCTGAAGAATGATCAAATGCCTTATGTTTATTATCTATTAATGGTATTAATAATTACCTTTTATTAATAATTAATATAATTTTAATACTATGTAAATTAAAAGATTAATATGTATGCTTGTGTGAGTATATATTTATTTATTGTTTTCTTTTATATATTTTAAACTATTTTTGTAAAATTTCTCAACAACAGTTGACATATTATATTAGTTTCAGGTACACAACATGGTAATTACACATTTATATGACTGTTGAAGTGATCACCTCAATAAGTATAATACCCATCTGATACTATACATAGTTATAAAAATATTATTGAGCCCTGGCTGACATAGCTCATCGGATTAAGCACGGGCTGCAAACCAAAGTGTTGCCGGTTCGATTCCCAGTCAGGGCACATGCCTGGGTTGTGGGCCAGGTCCCCAGTGGTGGCCATGTGAGAGGCAACCACACATTGATGTTTCTCTCCCTCTCTTTCTCCCTTCCTTCCCCTCTCTAAAAATAAATAAATAAAATCTTTAAAAATATATTATTGACTGTATTCCCTATGCTGTACTTTATATCCCCCATGACTATATTGTAATTATTAAATTATACTTCTTAATCCCTTCACCTCTATCACCATCTCTCTAAATCCCCTCCCATCTGGCAACCATCATGTAGATACATGTTCTCTGTATCTATAAATTAGTTTCGGTTTATTTGCTCATTTATTTTGTTGTTTAGATTCTACAAATAAGTAAAATAAAAGGGCATTTGTCTTTCTCTGAAATTTCAATTCCCATAATATCCTCTAGGGTCCAACTGTATTGTCAGAAATTACATTGAAAAAAGAAATTGAAGAAGACACAAATTATACTGTGCTCATAAATAGGAAGAATTAATATCATTAAAATACCCATACTACTCAAAATACCAATGGCATTTTTCACAGAACTAGAACAAGTAATCCTAAAATGTATATGAAACTACAAAAGACCCTGAATAGCCAAAGCAAACTTGAGAAAGAAAAACAAAGTTGGAGTTATCATGCTACCTGATATCAAACTATATTACAAGGTTATAGTAATCAAAACAGCATGGTACTGGCATAAAAACAGATATATTGATCAATGAAACAGAACAGAGAGCCCCCAAATAAACCCATGCTCATACAGCCAGTTAATCTATCACAAAGAAGATAAGAATATACAATGGGATAAGACAGTCTCTTCAATAAATGGTAATGGGAAAACTAAACAGATACATTAAAAAAAACTAGGCCAATTTCTTATACCATAAGCAAAAATAAACATCAAATAGATTAAAGAATTGAATATAACATCCAAAACCATAACATTCTTAGAAAAAAACATATACAGTAAACTCTGTGACATCACTCTTAGCAATATTTTTTTGAATATTTATCCTTGGGCAAGAGAACCAAAAGAAAAAAATAAACAAATGGGAAAACATCAAACTAAAAAGCTTCTGCACAGTGAAGGAAACAATCAACAAAATGAAAAGATAATCTATTGAATGAAAGAAAGTATTTGTCATGGATACATCTGATAATGAGTTAATATCCAAAATATATAAGGAACTCATACAACTGAACAAACACACACAAACAATCTGATTAAAAAAATGGACAGAGGTTCTGAATAGACATTTCTCCAGAGAGGACATATGGATAGTCCAAAGACATATGAAAAGATGCTCAACATCACTAATCACCAGGGTAATGCAAATAAAAACCAAAATGTGGTATCATCTAATACCTGTCAGAATGGCTATCATCAATAAATCAAAAACAACTTTTGGCAAGAATGTGGAGAAAAGGAAAACCTTGTGTACTGTTGGTGAGATTGTAAATTGGTGCAGCCACTATGAAAAACAATATTGAGGTTCCTCAAAAAAAATAAAAAATAGAACTACCATATAATCTAGCAATTCCAGTTTGGGGTATTTGTCCAAAGAAATCCAAAATCCTAATTTGGAAAGATATATGCACTGCAGCATGATTTACAATAGTTAAGAGATGGAAGAAACCCAAGGGTCCTTTGAATGGATAAAGAAGATACAGCACATATGTACAATGGGGTATTACTCAACCATAAAAAAGAATGAAATCTTCCCATTTGCTAAGTGTACATTATTTTTATAGGACAACCCAACACTCTTCACAGTAGTATATATTATTCTAAACTAATAAAGAGTCATTCTAAATTAATAAAGAGACATTATCATTTTTTAAAACAAATTGATATTAACACAGATATATATATGTTCATACACACAGCAGAGAAGTTTAGGAAGAAAAACATCAGGGAATTAAACATGGTTTTTCTTAGCTGTGAATCATGAACTTTTTTCTATTTCTCATCATCCAAACTCCAAAAACTTTATTGATACCTTGATCTCAGTTGTAGAAATAATACGTATTTATTAATACGTATTTTTAATTCTTAAAATATGGGAAAGTATAATAGAGAGAAAGAAAAACAGAAGAAAAACAAAAACACAACTCCAGGACCCAGAGAACCACCAATGCCACTTCCAGACCTCTTCCCATCTACATCCTTGCCTCAACAAGTCAGTCATGCTACACATACTACTTTGTGGCCTTCCTTTTATCTTCACAAAATACCATTCATGTTTTCCCTGTCAATAAATATTGATCTAACTCATTCTTTAATGGCCATAGCATAATTTATAATAATCCTCTCCCAGTAGTCCTTGAGGTTGTTTACAAGTTTCCGATTTTATAAATAACTGTACAAAAGTGATCTCTGAACATTTTCTCCTCTCATGATCCAGTTATTTCTTAAGGTAAGATCCTGGAAAGGCAGCTGCTAGGTCAAAGGGCATCCATATCTTTAAGGTATAGAATACACACTAACAAACAGGCCTTCTAGAAAATTATACAAATCCAGAATAAGGGGCAAATCTTACTTTTTTCCTTTTGTTTCTCTGTATATGCTGGAGATATTTTCTCTAACTTATATTTTGCTTATAAATTTCTTACATAAATGAAAAAATATAGGTAGTTTATGGAAAAATACAGGAAAAGCGGTCAATTGGAAGCTAACTTTCCACCCCAGAAATTTAGCCTACGGGACAGGTTTTGCCCAGAAAGAAGATGGGGACACATGACTCTCCAGCTTGAAGCTACTGTCCATTAACCTCACCTACTCACTGCCCTTGCTCATGCCCACCATGGCCATCTACTGGCGGAGAATGCAGTGATCGGCAAACTTGAGTACCCAGGCCTTGGAAAGGTCATAGTCTTCACTCTATTAATAAAAGGCCATGGGTTTTCAAAAACAAGCTAATGGCTTCACTTTTTTCCCTAGGAATAGCTCTTCCAAGCAGAGACTCCAAAGTGTCTTCATTAGGTTAAGTCAGGACTTTCCAATTCCCTTCCCTCATCCTGAAACCAATAAAACACTCTTGATTTTTCTTGTTACCACAAAGAGTTATTTTTGTTTGGTTGACTTTCTGTCTGTTTGCTTTTTTTTTCTTTTTTAATAATTTTTTTAATTAAATGTTTGTTTGTTTTTAAGGAAGATACAGGCCATTGAGCCTGGCAGGAGAGAAGCAATGAGATTGGACATTCATCTTGAGCGAAGTCTCCAAAAGTGATATATCTAAAAAATATATTCAGTTAATATTTTGTCATGAAGTTTATTAACTGCACCATAGAAGATGTAGCATGAGAAAAAAATCTTTTTCTTAAAGTACATTTTATTGATTATGCTATTACATTTGTCCCATTTTTTCTCCCCTTTATTCTCCTCTGCCCTGCACCCCTCTTCCTACAAGCATCTCCTCCCTTAATTCATGTCCATGGGTCATATGTATAAGTTCTTTGGCTTCTCCATTTCCTATACTACTCTTAACCACCCCCTGTCTATTTTGCACCTACCATTTATGCTTCTTATTCCCTGTATCTTTTTCCCCATTCTCCCTGCTTCCCCTCCCCACTGATAACCCTCCATGTGATTTCCATTCCTATGATTCTGTTCCTGTTCTAGTTGTTTACTTAGTTCATTTTTGTTTTTAGGTTCAGTTGTTGATAGTTGTGAATTTCTTGTCATTTTACTGTTCATATTTTTTATCTTCTTTTTCTTAGATAAGTCCCTTTAACATTTCATACAATAAGGGCTTGGTGATGACCAAATAAGGTAAAATTAAAGCAGTTCATCATCACTAAGCCCTTATTATATCAAACATTAAAGAAAAAATCTTGGCATAAATGCAGAAATTAGTCAACAATGAGGGTCCTTTTTATGAACTAGCTTTCCACCAAACAGGACCTTGAGGTTTCCAAATACCCTCCGTTCTCTAAGTCTCACTCCCTCTACTGTCAGAAAGGAGGCCAGAACTGGGTCCTCTTTTCTTTAAATAATAAACTATTCTTAACACTCTTTATTGGCTAAGAATGCAATAAAAAATCAGAGAACTTAGAAGCCATGAATCTGTTTGCATCAGAAGTCACCTTTAACTTTTGACAATACTGCCAGTTTTTCTTTTTAGAATGGAACCCATCTTTACCAAAATCCTCTTTGTGTTGATACATACAAAAATCTCTTAACTGTTTCTACAAAGCCATCACCCTATAGCTCTTCTTCCTGGACAAAGGGCTGATAAACTCTTGAATTCCCCTAATGCAAGTAACTTTTTGGCTAAGCATTACCCCAGCCCAAGACAAATGATTTGTCCATTTATGTCAGTATTTGCCAACCAGCAGATGTATACACAGGCAAATCTAGACTCGCAAAGGAAGGAGCTGCTTTTTAAATTGATTCTGATGCACTTCTGAAGCTTATCCCACAAAACTAGACACCCACCATTGGAAGGTGAAAGAAAAGGAGCCAAACACATGCTTTCTTCCCGGATGTGCTTCCTTCTACATGCTAACTACAACTGCAGTCTTCTATTTGGGCACATGATTCATTTTTGGAAAGGCATATAAAAATCAAACAATTCAGACAGAACTAAATATTGTTAAAATGTCTTAACTATGCCTAGCCTTTCAGATGCAATCTTTTATGAAACAAAAACAATTGTCCCATATTTTGTACATGCTCTTTATTTAATCAAGTCCATAGTTGAAAAGCTCACATCCAAAACACCCCTGATAAAGTCTCAGGATGGGCATTTGTCAGGACATTAGTAATTTCCACATTTGTCTTAACTATATCAAGTATAAAAACCCTGTACTCTTTATCATTCTTTTTAGCAGCTTTTAAAATAAAAATAAAATGAGATCAAGAAGCTCATATAATTATACAATCATCTGTATATCAGCTAAGGCTGATGCTGTTGTCTTGCAAAAGACATTCTCATAGAATAGACAGAAAGGGTCATTTTACCTGATTTAAAGAAAAAAATCTGAATGCAGTACAGAAAAGGCTGTCACAGAGGTATGTAGGATATAAAATCAAACACATGCAAAAGAAACAAGAAATATATATATTAATTTATAACATGCCTTGGTTTCAGGAAATAAATTGCTGTGTTTTTAATATTTTATGCCTTTTGGTAAAATTCTGCCACTTGACAACGTGATTTTGATTATGAGAAAAGTTGAATCAGTTTGTATTTATAAGAGATACATAATATTTGAGTCAAAAGGAATGTGCAGGAAGATCCCATTATTCTTATTGATGTCAATACACCTACTCACAAGTAATGTCTTTTCTATCTCCTGATTGGCTGAGGGGTTGGAAGCAAGGTAACCACACTCTCATTAGATATATGTGTCTGTAAAAAGACAATAGGTTCTAATTGGGTTATTGGGGCAAACTGATTTATTTATGTATCGGCCCTATCCAGGCTTGGGATTTACTTCTTTATTCACTGCTATATATCATATAGTGAGAATGCTAGTAAGTAGGTTTCTAAAAAGTTAGGAGTTACAGATTACCTCAAAAATTATTTGACTATTTAAAAAATCATGACATTTTTAGACTGTAAGACAAAAATAAAATATTACTAAAATTCTTCCTAGTTTTTTGTATTCTCAATAGAATATACATATCTATAGTATTTGTGTAAGAACAGCCCAACCCACACACAACCTCTGCTGACCCTGAGCATGAACTTCACCTTGAGATCAAGCCAGGTGATTCTGAAAGGAGTGCTAAATCCTCCAACTACTACCAAGCTATTCAACTAACTGTGTCAACATGCAGTGATTATTTCACCTCAAAGGCCTGGAAGAATGAGTGTACTTCACAAAGCACCCAATTTATTCCCATGAAATGCTTGACATGCCAGTTAACTTTGGGCTTACTTTAAACAAAAATCCAGGTTTTTATAAAGATTTACTTTAGGGTTTCCTCACAGACAGATTTTTTTTAGACTGATACTTGTAACAGGTGATTTTTCATACCACTAGGAATCCAGAATGTGATTCCAGAATAGTGAGCAAAAATTGTCTCTAGGACTCCAGTTGACAGCAAAGCACATATATTCTAGACTCTATGCAAGCAAAGAAGTAAAAATACTTCTTACATTAATGATCATATGTGAGATACTATAGCATCATCAAAAGTTATACCAATTATACCTCCCATTCACCTTCACTCTATAAGATCCATGCCTACTGGCATTTTCTCTGTTCCTCAGACACGCTGAGCTTGTTCCTACCTCAGCGACCTTGCACTTGTTCCTGACACCTGGAGTCCATTCATCCCAGTGCTTTATAAAGCTGGCTCCTGTTCATCATTCCATTTAAAAGTAGCCCTCCTGCCTCCCCAAGAAACACTGTATATTTAATATGGCTTGGTGATTTTCCTCACAGCACATATTACAATCTCCAATTATCTTGCTCATTTTTAAAAATGTATTTTCTTGTTACTGAGGGCTGGGTCTTGTCTTCCTTGTTCACAGTCACACAGCCCTAGTACCTTGAACAATATATAGGACAGAGTAGGAACCTAATAATGTATGCTAAATAAATTAGTAAAAATTTTAATTAATCCAAAGTACTGAGATTCTGCATTAAACTATAGTGCAAAGCTATAAGGTATGACTTGTATTGTATTCTAATTACTCCATAATTATAAAAAACAAAATATACTGTATTCCAAATAAGACATATTAAGAGCAGGTTCATGATCTACAGAATGAAGGGGATTATGTTAATGTTTACTAGTTCCCAAAGTTTCATCATGAAGATACCCTGTTGTATTTTTTCTTCTATGATGCCAATGGTTTAAAATAGTTTGCTTTTCAAATAAACTTTCTTTTATTAAATTGGTAGTACACCATTATGCACTTTCTATCAGGATATTTGAAAGATAAAACTGTCATGTGGAAATACATACAGTGAATGTTCATAGTGATACTACTCATTATAGCTAACAAGTGGAAGCAACCCAAATGCCTTTAATAAATGGATGAATGAAATGTGGTATATCCAAATATCCATACAATAGAATAGTATTTATTCATAAAAATGAGTAAAGTGCTGAGACAAGCTATAACATGAAGGAGTCTTGAAAACAGTATCCTAGATAAAAGAAACCAGACACAAAAGGCCACATTATTATAGAATTCCATTTGTATTAAATGTATAAAATAGGTAAATGTAAAAAAATAGTGGTTACCAAGGGCTGCGAATTGAGGCAGCAGGATGGGGGCAGAAACAGGGAATAACTGCTTAAAGAGCCAGAGTTTCCTTCTAAAAATGAGTTTGCATTTAAAAATGGCAAAAATCACTTCCATTAACCAAAACTCAGTAATTTGACCACACCTAACTAAAACAAAATCTGGAGTTGTAAGCTACTGATGTGAAGAAGGAAAGTGAGGAATTGGGTTTTCTTAAATGTACAGCAGAGACTCAGCAGGGTTTACTACCTAAAGAAAAGACAGATTTAGGAGGGACCCATGAGCATCTGTTTCATCATACACACTGCTGATCAAAGATATTCCCTCTTAACAAGTAGTTGGTACTAAATGGAAAATACATTGGTAAAACTACTTTTTAGAGAGAAATTTGGCAACATCTAATAAGTTTGAAGATATACTAGATTAGAAAACCTGGCCACAATATTTTGCAACTTCTCTTATGCCTGAAATCTGGGCTGGCCTTGTGATTTGCTTTGACCAACAGAATATGGTCTATATGATGCCATGTGCATTCCAGAGCATAGGCCTTAAAAGGCCCTGCAGCTTTTGCTTGAAATAACGTCTCAAGAATGTCATGCTGTGAGGAAGCTGGTCTACTCTATGGGGGAATGAGAAGCCATGTGAAGAAGATCTGAGGTACCCCGGACTAGAGACAGACCCAATGGTCAGACATATAAGTGAGGCCACATTGAGCTATTCATCCATTCCAGCCATCATCTGATTGCAACTGGGTGAGGAAAACTGGCAGAAGCACACTGCCTACCCACAGAACTGTGTAAATCATTATTTTAAGCCCGAAAGTTTGGGGTGTTGTATGATACAGCAATAGATATATGATACAAACAGGAATTTGACCTGGAAGTATTTACTATAGATAAACTCAGACTTTAGCCTAAAGAGAATTTCTCAGAAACATACACCAGTACTATCTGTAAAAGGGAAAACGTGGAAAAAACCTAATATGTCAACCATTACAATAAAATGGATATTTAATATATGATTTAGGTAGCCAATGGAACATTACACAGCAATGAAAATAAAACAAAGCTACAGGTTTCAACTTTAAACTTTAAAAACATACTATTAAGAAAGTGAATTTCCCTGGCTGGTATATCTCAGTGGACTGAGCACTGGCTGCAAACCAATGGGTTGCCAGTTCGATTCCCAGTCAGGGCACATGCCTGGGTTGCAAGTCAGGTCCCCAGTGGGGGGGGTGCATGAGGGGCAACCACACATTGATGTTTCTCTCCCTCTCTCCTTCCCTTCCCCTCTGTCTAAAAATAAAATAAATAAAATATTTTTAAAAATGTTAAAAAAAAAAGAAAGTGAATTTCCCAGTGATGTACATTCAGTCATCAAATATTTATTGAACACTAGTAGGTGTCTGGGATAAAGCACTTATGAAAACAAACCACAAAAATAAAAACGAACAAAAAACCCTGTCCTCAACGAACTTGGCATTATTCTAGAGTAGGGAGAAAGAAAATAAGTCAAATGTTTATTCATCTAGGTGGTGAAAAGTACTAAGGTCAATAATGAAGAAGGAAAAGGAAGAAAGGATTGGAGGGATTTGCAATTTTAGACAGGCTATCCCAGAAAAGTCCCAGGCAGAGTCTTTTAAATTAAGATGAGGGCAGTGGGAAACTAGCCATGTGGATACCAGAAGAAGAGCATTCTAGACAAAGGGAACTGCAAATGCAAAGTGCCCTCAAGCAGAAGAACTACTGGTGTTTTCAAGGATCAGAGAGGAGGCCAATTGGCAATTGGTCTAATAAGTAAAGAGAAAAATATGAAAACATGAATTATGCATTTAAGAATGCACAAAGTAATCACATGTTATTTATGAATTTATAAATATCCAGGAAAATTATTTTTTAAAGTTCATATCGGTTAAGAATGTACAAAACATGCCAAATAAGTGTAGAGAAAAGTATGGAATGATATACATTAACTTCAGGATAGGATTCCCTTTGGGGAAAGTGGAAGTAAATGGGATTGAGGTAGAGTGTAATAGTTTATTTCTTTTAGAAAATGTCAAGCAACTTCCAGTCAAGATGGAGGCGTAGGCGGACACACTGTGCCTCCTCTCACAACCAAAATTAAGGACAACAAAAGATTTAGAAACAAGAAAACAACCAGAACTCATAGAAAATTGAACTGTTCGGAAGTCCAACAACCATTCATCCAGACTGGTAAGAGGGGCGGAGTCGCAGCAGGAAAAAGTGGAGGTGCGGACCAGCATGCAGGCAGCAGGAGCTGGCAGGTTCCAGGCGCACAGGTGGCAGCTAGCAGACCCCAGGTGCACAGATGGCGGCTAGCAGACCCCGGGCATGGGGTGGCAACTGTGCACACTCAGTGAGGCTGTGCAAGGTGGCTGATTGACCAGGTGGTCCCACATTCGTGCACAGATAATCCAGGCGAAGGGGAAGCAGAGGAAGGGACTGGAATCCGAGAGTGAGCAGAGCAAGCACCATTGTTTCCTCTCGGACCCCGCCCCCACATACAGCATCACTACCCAGTGACTGGGCTGCCCCGCCCTGGGGAACACCTAAGGCTCCATCCCTCACTACATAACAGCCGCGACTAAACAACAACAACAAAAAAAAACAGAAACAAAAATGGCTCAACCTGGAGAACAAATCAAAGCCCCAGAGCCAATTTATCTAAGTGATGAAGAGATTGCCAACCTATCAGATGCACAATTCAAAGCCCTGGTGATCAGGATGCTCACAGAATTGGTTGATTTTGCTCACAAATTAGATGAACAAATGAAGGGTACACTAAGTGAAATGAAGAAAAACGCATGGGGAACGAACAGAGATGGGAGAAAAACTGGGACTCAAATCAATGGAGTGGACCAGAAGGAAGAAAGAAACAACCAAACAGAAAAGAAGGAAGAAACAAGAATTCAAAAAAATGAGGAGAGTTTTAGGAACCTCCAGGACATCTTTAAATGTCCCAACATCCGAATTATAGGGGTACCAGAAGGGGAAGAGGAAGAGCAACAAGTGGAAAAGTTATTTGAATAAATAATAAAGGAGAACTTTCCCAATCTGGCAAAGGAAACAGACTTCCAGGAAGTCCAAGAAGCTCAGAGAGTCGCAAAGAAGGTGGACCCGAGGAGGAACATACCAAGGCACATCATAATTACATTAGCCAAGATTAAAATGAAGGAGAGAATTCTAGAAGCAGCAAGGGATAAGGGGACAGTCACCTACAAAGGAGTTCCCATCAGACTGTCAGCTGATTTCTCAAAAGAGACCTTACAATCAAGAAGGGGCTGGAAAGAGGTATTCCAAGTCATGAAAGTCAAAGACCTACACCAAGATTGCTCTATCCAGCAAAGCTGTCATTTAGAATGGAAGGGCAGATAAAGTGCTTCTCAGATAAGGTCAAGTTAAAGGAGTTCATCATCACCAAGCCCTTATTATATGAAATGTTAAAGGGACTTATCTAAAAAAAAGAAGATAAAACATATGAACAGTAAAAAGACAGCAAACTCACAGGTATTAACAACCAGATTAAAACAAAAGCCAACTGAGCAAACCACTACAACAGGAGCAGAAACACAGAAATGGAGATCAGATGGAGGGTTAACAATAGGGGAGTGGGAGGAGGAAAAAGGGGGACAAGGTACATAGAACAAGTAGCACAGACGGTGGGTAGAAAATAGACAGGGGGAGGGCAAGAATAGTGTGGGAAATGTAGAAGCTAAAGAACTTATGACACAGGGACATGAACTAAAGGGGGGAATGTGGGTGGGAGGGGGTGTGCAGGGTGGAGGGGAATGAAGGGTGAAAATGGGACAACTGTAATAGCATAATCAATAAAATATAATTAAAAAAGAAAATGTCAAGCAAATATGACAAATTTATTTATTTATGTATTTAAGTAAAATTTACTTAGTGTGGGTGTTGGGTAAATGGGTTTTAATTATAATATTCTCTGTATTTTCTAATACATTTCAAATATTCCATAAATGGTTTTAAAAGGAAATACAGTGATAAATATTTAATCAATAATCAGCAATTGTTTAAATGAGGAGAAAGGGTTGAACCACACATACACAGTGGGAAGGGTGATTTCTGACTGTCCAAAAACTCAACAGGGCCCTGGATGGTGTGGCTTTGAACCAAAGGGTTGCCGGTTGGATTCCCAGTCAGGGCACATGCCTGGGTTGTGAGCCAGGTCCCCCGTAGGGGGCACGTGAGAGGCAACCACACACTGATGTTTCTCTCCCTCACTTTCTCCCCCCCCTTCCCCTCTCTCTAAAAATAGATAAAATCTTAAAAAAAAAAAAAAAAAGAAAGAAACTCCACAGGCACCGGGATTGGGCCACACTAAAAATGATACCATCTCTTTCTAGATGTAGCAGCCATCACATTTCACACCTAATATCATGCAGGATTTAATCCATATATAGTTAGCACAATTCTATTTTGATGGAGGTAGACACCAACATTGGTTCTACTTTAACCTTTTAATGTCTTCCTATCTGCTTCTAATGTAATGTCAAAACAATATTTATATGTAAATTACATTCAAAATAAAAGAGCATGTGTTTCTATAAAACTGGACAGGAAAAGAAGTTAATAATATTGATGATAATGACAGTAATATTAGTGACAATTTTTGAGTGCTCAGTATTTGCTAGTCCCTTTTCCAAGTTCCCATTTTTTATGTTAGGTCATTTAATCTTCCTAACAGTTCTGTGAGGTAGGTGTTTTCATTACCCGCACTGAATCAATGAAGCACAGAGCTTCAGAGAGGTGAGTGACTTGACCAAGTTCACACAGCTGGGAAATGATTAAGTCAGGCTTCAAACCCAGCAGTATATCTGATGGCAGAGGCTGAACTTTAACCACTAAGTTCTGCTGGGAATGCAGAAACCTCTGAGTACACCCTAAACTGCTCCCACAATTCACCACTTGTATACTAAAGTTAAAACCAACTCTCAATATGTTTGTGTGATGGGGCAATAAATAATTAACTATATGGTTTATATTTACTTCAACTCATGGGATTATAGGCTTCAGTTGAGTCAATGTGAACCTTCATTGTCTACCAATGTAAACTTGAAATTTTGCTGACTCTTATAAATAAAAATATATGAATAAAATTGCATCCAAAATAGTTAAGACTCTTTAAACTCTTTTTTATATTTTGCACATCTTCTTATTTTATTTTATTCTTATTTTTTTAATTTGTACTTTACTTTTTTTAATTTTTGAATTTATTAAGTGACATTGGTTAATAAATTTATATAGGTTTCAAGTGTAAATTCTATAATACATTATCTGTATATTGTATTGTGTGTTCACCACCCAAAGTCAACTCTTACGAACACTATCATCCTTACAATGGTATTTGTATTTAAAGAAAAGGGGTAAAGTCCAATTTAGCTCTGAAAAATGCCTTCTGAATCTCACTGAAAACCATATGCATTTCCCTAAAGGCTGTATTTCCACATGTATCAGTCCCTCAGAGTCATACAAAGCAAAGTTTGGGACTACTTCTCAACTAGGAATTCTCAACATGGCAGGCCAAGATTCACTACCATCACACACAAGTGATCAAAACTAAATATGGTTGTTGTTGTTGTATTTTTTAAACAAAGAGAGCTTTTAAGACCAAATGAATGCAATGTAAAGACACCTAAAATCACCAAAACCAAAGCTAAAAAATGTAAGTTATCTTATCTTACCTTTAGCCACAAAAATAAAAAAGAACTAACATATCACTTCTCTACTAGCTTTTGTTTAACAATAGGAGATTAAACATGTATGCAATCCATATAACAAGAAAACTAATCCTTATAACTGAAAAATCATGTTTGCTAGGAATTAGATGCAATATAGGTAACATCAATAAGACTATTGTGGGACATATAAAAAACCAATTTACTGCTAATCACTTCTTTCAGATAATCTCTATTGCTAATATACTTAATACGTTCCCTCATTTAAGCAAAGGTTTGTTAAATAAGGTCAGACTTACATCTATGTGTATCTCCTTGATAAATTCTAACAACTGCATAGTATCAATCCAGAGATACTGTCTCATCATACAAAGTAGCGTGTACAAAGAACATTTAAACAGAAGCCTTCCCAAACATACCTCCTGCAGTCATTTATTCTTTAAAATAAGTGGACTGGAATCTTCTGTCAACTGTCCAAGAATGTTTCTGATCCATATAGTTTAAATGAGTGACTTTAAGTAGATTAAAGCTTAATTTAAATTATTTCTATTACTGGAGTCAAAATAAATTGAAAGCTCCCTGAGTGATGTTTCTAACAAAACCAACTCAAACTTTGCTTCACTAAACTATAGCCAACAGAGGGGAAAACACCATAAACATAGTAATTATGGTGAGGTAATCAAAGGCCTCTACACTCAGAAAAAAAAATGTCCTAAAAATGTCACTTGTGGGTTTTGAGGGTTTAGAGTCTTGAAAGGGCCTTATTTTAAACAGAAGTCAAGAGGAAGCAACATGCTGTGGATCTCTCTCCCCTCCCCTTTCTCTCACTCTTGAGAAGATACAAGTTGAGAAATCAAGCAACACTTCTCCCCTACCCCATTCTTTCTCTGTCTTCACTTCTACAGGGGCTTCCAAACAGCCCCACTTTACACAGAATCTCCTTCCCATCATATTTCCCTAGCTTGTTATTATAATCACAGGGAGCTTCTACAGGACTGTCTTGGAGAACTTTCAGGCCTTGCACAGGGAAATTCCTGGCTGAAAGTGACTCTGTTTTATTCTCTTTAAAGAAACCAGCAGTATGATATTAAAGTTGATTCGATTTGAATAGACATTTCTCCAAAGAAGACAAACAATAGGCACATGGAAAGATGTGCAACTACACTGGTCATTAGGAAAATGCAAACCAAAACTACAATGAGATGACACTTCCCACAGATTGACTCGGGTAGCTGTTTTCAAAGTGTTTTTAAGAATGTGACGATTTGGAGCCCTTTACACCTTGCTGGTGGGAATGTAAGTGGTAAGTCACTGTGGAAAAGTGTGTCAGTTTCTTTTTAAAAAATCATAGAATTACCGTACGGTCCAGAAATTCTTCTGGATGGACACTCAGAAGAACTGAAAGCATACTCAAAGAGTGTACATAACAGCCAAAAGGTAGAAACAACCCAACTCTCCATCGACCACTAAATGCATAAACAAATGTGATATAGGCATGTAATGGAATATTATTTGTCCTTAAAAAGGGAGGAAATTCTGACACCTATTACAATGTAGATGAACCCTGAAGATATTGTGCTAAGTGAAATGAGTCAGACACAAACAGGCAAATATTGTGTATTTCCCCTCGTGTGTGGTATTTAGAGGAGTTAAAATCATAGGGACAGAAAATGGAATGGCAGTTGCCAAGGGTGGAGGGAGGAGGGAAAATGAGGAGTCATTGTTTAATGGATACAGAGTTTCAGTTTGGGAGATGAAAATGCTCTGGATGTGAATGGGGTGAAGGTGGCACATCAGTGGGAATGTACCTAATGCCACAAAACTATACATTTACAAATGGTTAAAATAACAAATTTTCTGTCATGTGTATTTCACCATAATAACAAAGTTGACTCAAAGGAGAGGATGGTTTTAAGTTAACTATTACTTTTATAAATCAATAACCTGTTATTCTGTAGCTCCATACTAGTGTAAACCGTGATGGCTCAGGGTTACAGAAGCTCTCCTCTCAGTGACCATCAGACAGGCTCCATGCCTCTGATGTAGGTCGAACAGTCATGCATGCCTCTAAACTTTCTACTGCTCTAGGAAGAAGGCATGAGCTGAAGACAAACCAATCACCTTTCTCTCATGCACAGGCACTGACAACATCGAGAGCCATTCACAATTCTGCTTTGTGCTGACATCCTGGGACTCCATAACTCTTCCCAACACAGGGTCCAGGCAGCCATCAATTAATCAGAGCTGTCTGTCAAAACAAAATCTATTTGCCACAGTGGTCTAGGTAGCAATCTAGTTATGTTTACACAAACTCAAAACTTACACATTATAAACCAATTATAATTAAGCAGAAGACACCAGATGATAGATGTCAGGGGACAGGTATGTTTTGCCAATCTCTGTCCAAGGCTTTTTCTTGTCTTGGATTCTGACACATACAGGGCCACGGTACAAGAAAAGCACCTTGGGTAATACAGCTCCAGTGGCCAGAAAGACAGACATTCCTGTAGCATAATAATAAAAAGGAGATAGCCAGTATAATGAAACCTCTTGTGAAAGTCCTCATTGTCTTCTATCTCAGGGGGTGACAAACTTTTTCTGTAAAGGCTTAGAGGGTAAATATTTCAGACTTTGTTGGCCATGCAGTCAGGCTCTGTTGCACTTGACTCTGCTCTGTGAAAGCAACTATATTCAATACCCAAATGAACAGGCATGATTGCATTCCAATAAATACTTACAAACGCAGGTGTCAGGTGGGACTTGTCCCGTGGGCCATAGTTTGCTGACCAATGTTCTAGATATTCAACCTCTAGTCTAGATGTCTCTGAAGGCCTCTTTCTCTACTCCTTTAATCTACCTTTAGAATTTAAAGACATTTCCATCCCCCTTAAGCACCTCCCCCCACCCCGATATAGCTGACTGAAAGGGCAACTGGCATGGCAGGCAGAGTACCAGGCAGGAGTTGGGAAAGGGCAAGGAGAGAGGATCCAAGAGGGTATCTTGGGGCAGGGGTGGTGCATGTAGACTTGAGGACTAAAGCTGAGAGTCAGATCAGTGGAATAAAGGAGCCACTCCCAAATATCCACCCATGCACAAAAGCTGGACACATTGGAATATAGTATTCAAATATGTCCAAAGTGAAGCTTATCTGGATGGATGTGTTCTTGGATTCTGCATGTGAGTGTGATGTTACTAGGAGTGAGACTGGCTATGGGCTGTACTATTTTGATCAGAGTAGTACAGAGAGGGATATTCTTAGAGAATTCTAGAAACTGGTGCAAAGCAAATTCAAGGCTAAGGTGACTTCATCCACTGCCACTTCCAACAAATTCTGCTCAACAAAAATTAGGAACATACTAAGATAAGTATGGAGGAAATCACAGCTAGCATACCTCAGTCCTGGGCAGGCTGGTATAACACAGTGACTCTGGGCAAGCCAGTCACTGACTGTTTCTTACTTTTACAGTGGGAATCCAAATGCCGGTTCCATATAAGGATAAACAAGGATATACATTCCATGTGATTGGCCTTCAGACTGAATGATAACAGCTAATAAAAGAAAGAAAATCCCTCATTCCAACAAGTATTTGAAGGTCTGCCTTCAATGCAAGGTAGGGCTGAAAGAGATAAAGGTAGTTGGTAGAGAGAAACAGGAAGAGACAGGGAGAAAAATTGTGACTTGAGAAATCAACACCTAAGCCAGTCTGCAGGAACAACACATAGCTTCTTGGAAAAGTTAACACATATGCTGAGGGATGTGAGAATAAGCAGGAGTTAGCTGGGGAACATAAGTGGGAGTGTGGGCATTCTAAACAAGAAGAATCACAGGGACCAAGGCCCAGGGGAAAGAAAGTGTATGTAAGAAGTGGTTCTGCTCAGTGTTACAAGACTCTGAAGCTGGAGGCAGGTTCTGGTACAAAATGAGGTTGAGGGTTAGGCCAGGGCAAGATGATGGAAGAGCTTAACTATCCCAAGAAAGACCACAGAGTTTATCCTGTGTGACAGCAGAGATGTTGAAGGTATTGGGTAGGGCAGTGATGAGGAAATGTAAAGTTTATCAGAACAGAATCAGGCTGGAAACAGAGGGACAAGTCAAGAAGACAATGCATAATCCAAGCAAGAAAAGTCACAACAAAGGCAGATGACAAGTGATGGAGAGGAGGGGTGTAGATTCAACAAATATTTACAGGCTAAAGTCAGCAGGATCTGATGAGCAACTAGATGTGTGGGTAGGGGGATGCAAGGGAGAGGAAAGAACTAAGGGTGGCTCTGATTTCCGGCCTGGACAGCTGAGCAAATGGCCAGGCTGTGTCCCTGTGAAGCCATACCACCCCATACCCCAACATAATCTTTCCAACTACGGAGATAGTCTCCCAGCAAACAGGCAACCTGGAAAAAGTTCCCAAGATGGAAAGATGGTAAGACAAAACCAAGTTTGGAAATATCCTAGTAACAAGTGCTAAAAATCATAATTACACGTGTATAAATAAAAGGCCAGCAGAGATGAACAGCTATATGATGCCGCTGTTAAATCAAGGTTTACTCCACAAGGTAGTATTTCTACAGTGTTTCAATGTCTTGCCTGCAAAATACACAAAGCTATAAAATGTATATAACATGTATGTCTGGGTATTTTACAACAGCCCCTGTAGTTCAGATGAACACTTTCTGTCCTGTAGTATTTCACTAGAATGTTTTTAAACAATGGAGGAAATTTCAGTGAGTATACTCATATATTTCAAATTACCCATAAAAAAAAAAAAGCATTTGATTAGGTGGGCATATACTTACTATTTAGGTTTATAAATTATTGTTACTCCTATAACTTTTAAAATATTTTCAAGTTGTCTTAAATAGTATATACATCATTAAACCAATGTCAAATTATTACTAAAAAAATGACATGGAATTGCCAGGCACTTGAAGCACCACCAGTCTTGGGTAACTAAATGCAAAAAGGCCTCATGAGGTAGGGGAGAACGAAAATGAGCAATGCAAGTTTCAGGGGTTTAACAAAATCTGCTCTGTGAGGGTCATTCAAGGCCCACGAAGTTGTGTCTAAATTCAAACCAAGAACCAGGATTCTGGCTTCTACATTCCAACTCCTGACCTAATGAAACATTCTATAAAAACTAGGAGAGAAAACACCCTACAAACTGAAGGACACACAAGGATCTCAGGTAGTTTGTGAAGGATTAAAATAGATTATTCTCACAAACAGATTCCTGATCTTCCAGTTTCACACTGCAAAACATACCTGTGTTCCACTGACAGCTGGTGAGACAAGACCTAACCACTCACCTTTCCAGGCAGACCTTCCAGCTAGGTGGCTGGGGTGAGCCCTCCTACACTCTTCTCCTCCATAGCACTCAACAAGCTTGTCATTAATTTCCTGTTCAATGTCAGTCTTCATGCCTGGAAGGCAGCTCTGTGAGGATGGGAGTCATAATCTTGTTGATTTCTGTATACCCAATGCTCAATGCAGGGCCTGGCACTCAAGAGAAGCTCAATAAATATTTTCAAGTAAGGAACAGCTTCCAGGGAAGTTCCCAAACCTCTTTGTTAATATGTTTAACTTTAGATATAATTGACATACAACATACTGGTTTCAGGTGTATAAAAACCTTTCATGTAGTTACTAACAATGCCAGAACTGAAATCTAGCTTTCCCAATACACCCCCAGGGAAGGAGGACAACTCAGTTTCAAGTTGGATCCCTGTCCCTCCTGCCTTTGCTGTCAGACCTTTAGGGGACTTGCCTCATCAGAAGCTTTCCCAGTTACTGGTTTCTCTCCCATCAGGCCCTGAAGGGCCATATTCCTAAACTGTCCTCCAGAGCAACCTGGTTCTTTTAAAAGAAAACAAACAATCCATTTAAATTTGTCTCTGGTCTTATGTGAGTAACTATTAAGAGACTGAGCATGGTTTTTTAAAATGGCACATAATAAGGAAGTTAAAAACATAAGCACAATGTTTAAGTAATTTATTAGAACTAAGCCTTCTCTCACCCAATTCCTTTCTCTTCTTAAAGATCACAGGGAATGACCCACCCCCAGGGAGTTTCACATCTCTGTGTTCACTGTGGAGAGTCAGCCTGGTTTCCTGCACCACAGGTGGCTCAGTCAGTTGAGTGTTGTCCCGCAAAGCAAAAGCTTGACTGTTGGATTTCCAGTCAGGGTACATGCCTGGGTTGCGGGTCTGGTCCCTGTTGGGGCATGTGCAAGAGGCAGCTCGTTAATGTTTCCCTCACATATTAATGTTCCTCTCCCTCTTTTTCTCTCTCCCTTCCTCTCTCTCTAAAAATAAATACATAAAATCTTAAAAAAAAAAACAAAAAAAACCAAACCTCTGGTTTCCTCCCCATCTCCCTGTCCAGGGTCCCTCTTCCTCAACCAGCAAAGGGAAGTCCCCACTCCTAACTTTCTTTCATCACAGTTGGCCCTCCACATCTGCAGGATTTGCATCTGCAGATTCAACATACCGTGCATCAAAATATTCAAAAAGAAAAAATGTTACATTTTGCTCACATGTACTATATAAACATGTTATGCTACATAAACAATATAGTATAACAACTATTTACATAGCATTTACCTTGTATTGGGTATTATAAGTAATCTAAAGATGATTTAAAACACACAAGAAAATGTGTGTAGGTTATATGCAGATAGTATGCCATTTATATAAGGAACATGAGCATCCTTGAATTTTGGTATCCTCAGGGCCCTAGAACCCATTCCCTAGAATACTACACACTGAGGGAAGACTGTATTTCTATCCACTGATTGCTAATCTCCCTCCCCTGAGCCTTGGGCCCTGGGGAAATGGTTGTGGCTTCTTCAAAGAAGGAACTCCAGACGAGTATAAACAAACAACTCACTCTAAAACTGCCATGCACAGTCCCCGAGTCTCCAAGGCAAGACTGCCTCATGTTGCAGAAGGGACTCTCTTGGCAAGGAACCCTGAGCCAGCCATGCCCCTCCCAGGTCTCTCCCCTCCCTCCTCAATTCCTTCTTGAATCTACCTCTTGCCACTAACCCAGGTCGTGTTCAAGCTTTGCATATTTTTTTCTGTTGACTTTTGGTCTTCCCTACATGGCCAATTTTTTTTTTTCATTCCAGTCCCTCCAATGTGAAAGTTTTAAAGCTTGCTTTCAAATAGACAAACAAAAGAGCAGACAAAGCTAATATATAATTTGTAGGTATACACAATTGGGTAAGAAAAATTACAAAGGAAAAGTATGACAGAGATTACCACAGAAGTCAAGTAAGCAGTTATTTTGGGGGGGCAGCTATGAGTTGGTTTGAACAAGATCTCTTTCCTGGAGGGCTTCTGGGGTAACTAGAATGTTCTAAGTCCTTTCATGAGTGATAGATTCAAAGATGTTATAAATTCATTAACTGTATATGTATTTTAGCTGTTTTCTCTACTTGTATTATACTTAAAAATTTTTTTTTGTTTTTTTAAAACTCTCATCCTCTTTGACTCTACATTTTAAGGAAATAATAGTCAATGAGATTTCTGTAAATAGAGACACATACATGTCTCTTCCCATGTTCTTCAAGTTCTCATCACTGCAATAAATATTTCATATCCAACTTCCATTTGCTTGTCTCCATTCATGAATCAAAGCAGATTTGTTTGAAGACAGAGAGTACAGGTAAGGAAAGCTAGACCCAAGAACACTTTGGATGATAGACACCAGGAGGATAAAAGTCCTGAGGAGTCACTAAAAATATAATACCCCTTTCCTTTTATGTCTGTTAAAGTACTTTTAAGAATTACTGTGTTCAGAGAACTGTAAAACAGATGAAAGCAATAATGATATTATGACATGTATTGTTACCCTGTGCCTGCAACTAAGTATTTAATAGACTTTATCAAATTTAATCTTTATGACAACTATAGGATATAGTTAGTACTTTTCTTAATCATTCTCTGACAAATCCATCATATTCTCACCTCTGGATCTTTGCATACTCTCTTCTGTCTCCCTGCAATGCTCTTCCTCCAACTCTGTGTGACCGGTTTCCACTCCTCCATTAGGTCTGAGCTTCAATGTCACACACTCCTCACATTACAGTTAGACTTCTTCCTCATTCTGGTACCCATTACACTATATTCCCAACACTTCCAGCACTCAGAAAAACGACTGTCTAGTTCCTCATTTCCTGTGCACAACTGTGGTAAAATCTTCTAAAAGTAACAGATCCTCCTGATGACTGGGCCCCTCTGGAGTTCTTCTCAATAAATAACTGGCTGGAATGAGGCAATCTATCTTGAGATACACATACCTTTTAACAAAGAATCATGAAAAAGCAAGCATTTAACACATGGGCCTAGCCAGCAAATAAATTCTTGTTAATTACTACTAAGAATAAAGAAAATAATGGTGCCTGATCACAACCACCAATCTTCTGGCTAGGAAGGGAGAAAACCTACCCTCTATGCAAAGAGAAAGCCAAGGAAAAGAATCCTAGTTCCTCAGAAAAATAGCTATGCATGGGTTTCATTAGGTCAAGTTTTAATTGCAAACTTTCAGCAACAATATAGATGGCAAACAAAATCCTTCATATATTAGAAGAAAGAATAATAATAATAGCCACATTCTCTTAGTCCAACAGGGAAGCATACAGAGTGTTTCTAAAATTTATTTCATAGCTAAAGTTTATGTTTAGCTTGGTTTTGTGGCTGCCTCTGCAGCCTGTATTTGCAGAGCATTATGAATCCATTTCTGGGGTCCTGCCTCCCTCACATGCCCCATAGCATCAATCAAATTAACCAAGTAACCTTTCGGAGAGTGCTCTGTGGCCCAAACCAACTGTAGGCAAGCCACTTGGCCACAGGAGCCTTGCCATTTCCTCCACAGTCTCCTTGCTCCTGTGGCCTCAAGCCTGGAGACGGTGTCCAGTCTCTCGATTTACAGGAACCCCCAGCCCACCTCCTGCACATGGGTATGCAGGAACATATTTAGCTCAACCTACTCATACTTCACTTTGCCAGACCAGGTGAACCCAGACACCATGTGAGGACAAAAAAGAAAGGCCTTTCTGTGTTAAGTATCTGTCTGTGCAAAGTCAGTGGCTTTTTAAAGGCTACCACTTTGGTGCCTACACGTCAAATTCGTTGGGTGTTTAATGTAGGGGCAGAAAATATAGTCTTCTAATGCCAGCAAGCAGAAGTAAGGAAGCTATGATGTTTCAAGGGAAGAAAATAAAACGGTTTGGGAATGGTTATACATGTGTGTATATATACTTGTATATACATGTATAAATACCATATACACATGTATGCTCAAACAGTGAGGGCATGGCTTGCTGCCAAACATTAAGAGAAGCCTTAAAAATTTATGATGCTGAGAAAAAGTATAGGAAGACATAAATCTTAGATTTTTCTCCCAATCAATGTTCAAGTACCAGAAGGGGTATGCAAATCTTTAAAATAGTATAACCCCCCAAATTGAGAGTTTAATCTAGAATTGAGAGAAAATCTAAAATTGATGATGGCCTCAACAATCATGTCAGAAAATGACTGATTATTCAGAGAATGCTAACTACAGCAGTATTGGTGGTGATGGCAAAGTAATTATGTCCGTCATCTCTTGAGCACACCCATGCATAAAGCACTGTGGCAATGACTTTACATTGAGATGTCATTGATTTGTATAGACCTATGAGGTGGGTAGTCTTCTTATCCCCATTTCTAAAAGGAGAAACCTGAGGCACAGCAAGATGAAGAAATCTCAACATCACTCAGCTATAAACAAGAAGAAGAGGGGATGGATTCCAGGCCAGTGTAACTCTAGACAAGAGAATTAGAAGTGACAGCCTTTGATGTGCAGCCTCCCCGATGAAATGGGAAAGAACAAAACAAACCCAAATCTAGATAAAGGAAGAAAATTATGAAAAACTCAGGGAGTTTTCTGGATAATTTAGGCCTCCAAGAAGGCAATGTCATGCACGATGTCAACATAATTTTGGCAACATAAAGATTTTGTGTGGTTGTAAATGACTCTGAGACTTTCATGGTATAAAAGCAGTCATTTGAAAAGTTGGAAACCCAATCAGTGTATTATTTATATGATGCCTAAAAATTGGCTTGCTTCTTTTCAAAATAAAATAGTGTGGTCTGAAAGAAAAAGAGATAAATTTACAAAATATGCCATAACACTCCCATCTCCATGCACATCGTCTCTATTTTAAATGATTACCATGGAGGCTGTTATTTATTCCAATGAGGCTGACTTTTCTCCAAGGCATCTTGGGAAGCCTGCCTTTGGATCTATCTCTAGAGTCTGGCACATGCTTGTGACAAAGTATCATGCCAGCAGTATAACCTTATAGCCACATGTATTCTAGAACCAAGTGTGGGGAAGAAGGCTGCTGATTGAAATAGAAAACTCTGGTTTTAGGAAAGAATTGCTATGATTAAAAAAGAGCAAGGTCTTTTGTGTGTCTGTTTAGGGCCCAGAGGAGTGCCAGAAAGCTTTTGAGTAACAGCCGCCATGCTGGGAAATGAACACACATTCCACTGGGTGATGGATAAAATGGACAATACTCATTTGGAAGCACGAGCGTTAAAAACTAGACTGTCTAAGATGTTGGCGCTGATGTAGTCACCATGCCCACACAGGCCTGGTGCTCCCTACATGCTGCCCAGCACACAGCAGGTGTCTACCACACAGTTGTGAACTACTCGATGACTCTACCCATATGCCAATTAAACTCTTTGCTAATGAGAAAATTCTTTGCTCACACAATAGTTATCAGGTCAAAGACCTAAACACTCATAAAAGTATGGCTTTGTTGGAGGACTGATACAAAGAAAAACCTGCTCTAAGGGTCTGCGGCTCATTTTGCCACCTCTCTCCAGATGTTTCCCGCCTGCAGACTGTGTTTCCTGAATGTGTGCACACAGGTGCCTGCCACACAAGGCAGTCACTCTGAGGACAGGATGGGAATTAAGTTTCCTTTGGCCCCACATTATGCTGCCCCTCCCTGCTGTCCTGACAACCACTCCAAGCAGCTTCCAATGAGGACAGTAACCCCTGCAGCTTAAACGAGAAAGGAACAAGGACAACCAGGGCAGACCCCTAGCAATAGACATCTTCAAGTGTAACAAGAATGTCTTTTGCAGGAAAGACTTGTTCAAACAAACCTTATCTGTACAAATCTAGATGGTGCTTCCTCTGTTTATGGTTAGTCTATCAGATTATTGAGCCATTCAGTTATCCCTAGATTTGTTAATAATTAATAAATTATTATTATCTTATTACCTATTGGCATTGAAATGACACAGGTCCTCACTCCAAGGAGGGCACCATAGAGTGTCAGTCAGAACACACAGCTCCCCACTCTCTCCATGGCCCCAGCCCGCACAGCTCTCCAGGTGAGCACACTTCTCTCTTCCCAGGCCGCCTGCCCTCTGTGCCAGGCTGCTGCTCCCAACCGGCAAGAAATGCTATGAGAGCTTATTCCCCATTCTGTTTACTTACAATAACTCATTTATTCAGTTAGTCAAAAATATTTATTGAATGCCTACCACAGGCCAACCCTTTTCTGGATACAAAAAAGACTCCTCCATTATAGTGAGGGAGATGGACAAAGTCCCATGTGCCCATGGAAATGATGGTGGGAAACAAGTATGCATATAACTGTGCATTATTAGTTTTAGGCTAGATGCACATGATAAAGAAAGATAAAGTAAGGTGGGGATGTGAATAATGACAAGCATAATTAATTAGAGCACTCAGAAAGCTACTCTGGGGAGATGACACTTGAGCAGAGAGCTACACAAAGTGAAGGAGTAAGTTACACTCATATCTGAAGAAAGAACATTCTAGGCAGAGGAAGAGTAAGTTGCAGGATCTAAGGGCAGGACAGGCTTGGAGACTGGTGTGCTGCAGCAATCAGCGATGGGGACAGCAGGAGGAGGGGGAGAGAGGTCTCAGAGAAAACCAGTGCCAGTCATACAGGGCGCAGGCTATAAGGTCTCTGAGGAGCCCCCCCAAGTATAAATGTTGAACGACAATATGACATCGTCAACTCCCTCATCAGCATCATCACAGCACCAACCAACACTTACTCTGTGCTACATGTCATTTTCTGAATGACCTCCATTGGGAGGCAGGTACTAAACCACCTGAGATCCAGACACTTAACAACCTGTCACACATCACTCAGCTAGAAAATGTTAACATCAGGGGTCAACCCAGGATCTCATGATCTTAACCAGAGTAGTAAAAATACACCTTACAGAAAGGAGTTACGAGTATGCATGATAACAAGATAAAAATTATTTACACCTATGAAAAAATTCTAAAGCAAGCCCTTTTAATATTGTGTGAATGGATGTCAGTGGCTTCGGGTAAGACTCCAGCAAGTAGCTCACACATGGATTTCCAAAATACTGGGGTCAAACCACTCAGAAGTGAAGACCGTTACGCTGGGAAGACTGAGCCAGATGATGTAAAAGCCCCTCTGGGGTGGGGGTCACTGACTATCGGGTACCAGAGAGTGTGAGTGAGATTGTACCATCAAATACAAGAGTGGCAAAAAAGTAATGTGATCTTAGATGTAACCAAATTGACAAAATAAACATCATAAAGAAGACATCTTGACTACTTTATCTATATCCTAGAAAATTTATACACTGAAACTTGAAAAAAGTTTTGAAATTTCTCTTTGAGAAATGGTAGATGGCTTTATAATCAGGGTAGCTTATATTTGGGCATATACAATGGTATTTCCTGGCTCATAGCTGATGGAAGAAAGTGCTCATTGCAACCAGAGAAGGAGCCCAGCCCTCAGTCTGGAAACATTTACAAGAAACCCCAACAAAGCTGCAGGAGCTGTGTTGGGTGGAAAAATTCAGGTTGCCTTTGCTTAGAATGTTCATCTTCTGAATGCTGCCTGTCCAACCTATGAAATATTTTTTTTTTTTTATTTTGGGCTGTATCCCCCACCTCCTATATGTCTTATATTATGATTATGTCTTTGTGGTTTTGTCTGTCCATTAGACAGGGTGAAAGAGAAGCAAAAATCTAGTCTCAGAAACCCAAAAGGTCACTCTATAGCCTGACACAAATAGCTGTAGAGTGAATGAATATATGAATAAAACTTTTACTTCATACGCATTTAAAATAAAAAGGTGTGACTTGTGTTTATATGGGGGAAAACAAATGTAAAGCATTGAAAACTGCAGAATCTGTTACAACTGAAAAGAGGGTTCTCTCACCATCTGTAACTTATCCCCCAGATTTCATAGCCCCTATAGAGCCCCTAGTAGTACAATTCTACTACTACCCTGGTCTCAAACGTTGGACTCTGCTGTACATGTGAAGTGAAACTTGATCCAGAAGAACCAAGCCACAGCCTTGTATAGCCTTAACATTTGGAGTAAGGTGGAAAACAACCTTGTAAGATGAGTAAAAGGGTAAAGCCATCGTTAAGCAAGGTTAAGAGAGGTGCAGCTCATTCAGAAATTATAGACCATTTTATGACTGGATTCAACATCCAGGAGACATACATTCAAGGTTTTATTGTTTAAATGTTAACATTTTCAAATTTGCGGTTTTCTAATTTTTCATAAAGATCCTTTCACAGCTAAAAAAATACAACCCAAATAAAAACAAACCTGCTAGTAATGACACAGGGACGCTCTGTGCTTCATTTTCAACCCACATAATTGATTTTGACAGCAAAACAGGCACCTAAAGCACTATATTCCACACTGACAATGAACTGCTTCAGCAGGAAGAAGTCAAAACTGCACCCAAGTGAGAATGAACAATGGATACCTTAAAATTTTCAATTTTATATTTTAAGCCTGGAATAATTTCCCCATCTTCCTCTAAAACATTCATCATCCAGTTTGGATTTGGGGCACAGCATAATGTGAGCTTATAATCAGAAGTCAGTGCAGATCCCAGAGTCAAGAGTGATTGATGGAAAGACTACTATGCCTGTCATAAACATTTTTCAAGTTTGTTTCACATTAACTTTTTTAATGAGGTGCAGTTTTCAAAGAGTGTATCAGAGGTAGAATTTTCTTGACCTTCATTCTGACAGAACTGTGTTTTAATCAAGTGGCAGATGCAAAGCTATTGCAAGATGCCCAGGTGAATTCTGATTCAGCAAAGATAATATCATGTTTAATAAAAAGTAACACTGAAGAGTTTGTTCAACCTCAAACTGTAATCAAAGAGCTGATTGCGTATCTCAGTTATCAGCACTGTGACTTGCTTGGATCAGCATTTACCCAAGTTCCATAAAATACTAATTCTTTGCAATGTTAATAGATGTTACAGAAAATAAAAAACTTCTTTTGTTAAATGATTTGAAGAAATTTTGGAGAAAAGACATTAAACAATTCTCTTGGCTCCAAGACTTTCTCAGAGTCTTTAATATGCTAATATGCACGGTGATTCTCTAAGAGGGGGGCAGACTATGTATTGTTTTTCAAAGGCATTTGACAAATGGAACCCGTCTTCCTAATAGTATTTTGCAGAACTTCACTTTGATAAACATGCTTTGGGAAATGTGAACCTAGATAATATCAACCGGTTTTTGTCAAATTAATCTCTTTTCTATTTTCCCACAGCTCACTATGACCTACAGAGCCCAGGAGGGGGAAAAATAGCTTCAGTTGACATAGTAGCTTATTAAAACAATAGTCTACATCACAAACAATTACATTTAAATGCCACATATTCCTGCCCTTGAGAAATAAATCTGTAGCCCAAGTGGTTCGATTCTGAGGAGTTCCTGCATTATGTATCTTGTGTCCAAGACTGTCACAGTTCTAATCTTTACCTTATAGCAAAATAATAATAATAATTGAACATATTATTAAAACCTACCATTCTAAGAAAGAAAATGCAATGTTTTAGTGCACAGTACAAAAGTCTTCTAAAATGGTAGACTTTGCACCTTAAATAGAGCACAGAATGTGTTCTTAGAATATATTACACTTAAAGCTAGGTAATATATTACAGGGCTAGTCCTTAAGGAGACTGGTTTCTCCCATTTTCCTGGATTCCCAGCTAAAGGACTTTCCCTGCCACTAACATGAACACTCTATATAGGTGGCAGCATCCCCCACTGGCCCATAAGCCTCCCCCTCAGCTCATGGTGCTTTTCTTAAATCATTACATACGTGCATCCTTCAGTTAGTCCCAGGACCCCAGGAACTAAGAGTTGAAAGGGGCCTCACCCCAATACAACCCTGCCATTTTATAGGTAGGAAAACAGGCTCAAAGAGGAAAAAAATCACTCAAAGTTACACAACTAATTAGTGACTGGGTTTAGAATGGAACCCAGATCCCCAGCTCCCTTGGCTGCTTCATTCATCACCCCCTTAGATACTTGCAGCTCTACTGCAAAGCTGTGGTTCAGAAGACTTTCTGGAAGCTTCTGCCAAGGCTCTAGCTACAGACACATCTCTTCTAAAAAGTCTTCCAACCCAAGGAAGCAGCCAAGGAATGCACATTCTGGTTTTCTTACAGAAGCTGCTGAACACCAGATGCCTGGAAAGGGCACCTTTGTCAGAAGAAAAGATCTTGAGACATTTGAGGTTAAAGAATCTTGTCTTATTGATTGTCAAGAACCAGCAGACAGTACAGTGTCTGGCACACGAGAGTCCACAAAAAATACCAGCGAGACCATTTGCTGAGCTGAAGTCCAAACCTTATAAGCCTTGAAGAAGCATTTCCTTCTATCCCATTAGTTAAAAGAAGCTCATCTACTACTCCATAAAATCCATGCAAAGCCTCCTTACCCAAGTTTATGTCATTTAATTTTTCTATCTGTTTTTGAAGTAGCTTGGCCATTATTTTCACTGCTGCTACAGTTGTTGTAGATGATCTAAAACATAAAGAAACAGTTCTGCACTGGAGCGAGAGGAGTGCTTCACTCATGCCTGAGACCTGACAGGAATGCCAGCTCCTTTTCTTATTTAACATCGCCAAGCCTCAATCTTCCCACTTATAAAATGGTTTCATAGAGAGTAGCAACCTCATTAGTTAGAGAGATTAAACAAGTCAGTGTGGGTAGAGCACGGCTTGGCCAGCTAGGATTGGCTTCTTAAGAGCAGCTTGTATTGAAAAGAAATATGAAGATGAGTGGCAAGAGTCCTGAGACTAGCTGTGCATGTCTGCTGTGGGAAAGGGGAAAGTGTAACACATTCGATACCTGCTGTAGATGCAGTGGTACACTGCCCAGATCCCTCTTCAGGACTGAGACACTCATTCCCAGATGCCAGGGATGAGTCTTCCTGGAGAGCTGTCCTGCCCAAGGATATAACCTTTCCAGTGATTTGCTGATGCGGGTTTACAGATGCCCACCCACCTCATTTCATTTGGGGTCAACTCTTTCCAAAGAGCCACCCCAACTCCAGAGCAACTGATGGGAACTGCTGAGGCCTTTGCTGGAGCGTTACAGCTCAGCTTCTCCCATGCCCAGTCCTGCATCTCTCCCTTCCTGAGAGCAATCCCAATAACCTCCTACGTGTTAATCTCAGACTCTCAGTTTCCCAGGGAACACAACCAAAGACATTGCCCTTGGCCTAGTTCATTGCCCAATAAAAAGTAGCAACTACTATTCTTATTGTTGAATTGCCTAAGTGATCCATGACAAGAGACTTCCTGAGTCTCTTTATGGGTGACATCCCTTCATGGATAAGGAAAAGTGGGAAAGATATAAATAACTTAAACCAATTTTTATTCATCATCTAAAGAATCCTAAATTCCAAAGTCTGTTCTCACAGCAATTTTCTCCACCACTGATTTGCCCCTTCTTTAGTTACTCTAATTTTAAAGACATAGAAGAAAAATAGGAAATGATAGAATATCATGTTTATAAAATATGCATAAAGCATAGCTTATTGTTAAGATATAATTTTATGTCATCTTAGAGGATCAAACTAATATGCAGCACTGAGGTGCACAGGCTCAACCTTTGGGCTCAAAGGTTAAAGGTTAAAATCCTACTGAAGGCAGACATAACTTATGGAACCAGTGGGCTGCATAAACAACACTGTACAAGGATGCAAAAGGCCCAGGGTATGGTCTCCCCTGGCCATTGACTCCCTCTGGGACCTTGGGCAGGTTATTTGCCTTTGCTGGGCCCTACTTTCCTCATCAGCAAAACAAGGTGGCTTGTATTAAACAAAGTCTAAGGTCTTTTCTAGTAAGAAAAACTTATGATTGCTTAAACTCACAGAGATTTTCCAGGCAACATAAATAAGTAAAATGCAGAGGGAACATGTAATAGCAGAGAAGAAATTAAAAGTATCATAAATTCAAATTACCAACTTCCCAAGTGTGCATTACAGAAGAGACTATTAAGTGAATAGAAACAGATTTTATAGTTGTATTTTTCTTTCACAAGATTTCTATATAAATTATTGCCCATGTTGTTGATTGTCATTTCCTTAATCTGGAGTGTCTGAATATACAGCTTAGCAATGCCTTGGAGAAGCCATAAATCAAAGTTAACATTTTTAAAAATTAACCATGCCCAGGTCTCCACCTTGTGCAGCAATGTGCTGAAATACCAGCATCTATTAGAAAGAAATTATTGATGTCAGGGTGACATGCACTGTGATTTGCATGTGGCCCCAGACTAACCTCTAGTAGCCGTATCACAAAGTAATCGTGCCATAATTACCCTGGCCAGGAAGAGCTGGTTTAAGTGGACTGGCTCTTTTGATGCATGTTGCACACAATTGCCCCCTAGGGATTATTAAGTCTCATGTGTCTGAGTTATTATGTAAATTCTACCTTTGACAAAATTACAAGGTGTGCTGTCAGGATTTTTTTTTCTTTCAGTGCCCTTGCTTCCAATAAGGCAAGGTTGTTCAGTAATGCCATCATTGTATCTAATTTGAAGATTATACTGCACATGCTATGGATTCAAGCAGAATACAAGAACATATAGATGTGGCCCTGGCCGGGGAGCTCAGGTGGTTAGAGCATCATCCTGATATGCCAAGGTTGTGGGTTTAATCCCCAGTCAGGGCACATATAAGAATCAACCAATGAGCATAGGTATATATTCCTTCAAATTAGTATTTTGGCTTTCTTTAGACATATTTCTAGAAGTGGATTGCTGGGTGATAGGCGGTTCTACTTTTAATTTTTTTAGGTAACTCCACAATGTTTTCCACAGTGGCTGCCTTAGTCTGCATTGTCACCAACAGTGCACAAGGGTTCCCTTTTTTCACATCCTCCCTAGCACTTGTTCTTCGTTGATTTAATGATATAGTCTTTCTGACTGGTGTGAGGTTATATATCTTTGTGGTTTTAATTTGCATTTCTCTGATGATTAGTAACATTGAGCATCTTTTCATATATGTCTATGGGTCATCTGTATGTCCTCTTTGAAGAAATGTCTCTTCAGATCCTCTGCCCATTTTTAATTGGTTAATTGGGGGGGGGGGAGAGTTGTAAGTTCTGTATAATAAGTGGAACAACAAATCTCTCTCCCCAAAATATCAATCAATCAATAATTTTTAAAAATATTTTTAAAATATTTTATTTATTTCTAGAGAGAGGGGAAGGGAGGGAGAAAGAGAGGAAGAGAAACATCAATGTGTAGTTGCCTCTCACGCACCCCCTACTGGGGACCTGGCCTGCAACCCACACATGTGCCCTGACTGGGAATCAAACCAGCAACCCTTTGGTTCCCTGGCTGGCAATCAATCCACTGAGCCATACCAGCCAAGGAATCAATCAAAACTTTTTTTTTTTTTAAAAAAGAACATATAGAGCAAGCACACACCACCAAGATCTCATTTCTCAGTGGATGTTAAAGCATGACTTGTGATTCAGAACCCTTTGCCTAAGAAAGCATTTTCTTCAGAGTTCAAAAGCTGACTGAGCCTTAGTCTGACCTTCATAAGAAAAACTCCCAGGCCTTGGTGCCTCCTCAAAGCTTTGCCTTTAATGAGACCCATGACTGCTGACGAGTCACTAAACAGCTGCCTGAGGCTCAGTTTCCTCATCTATATAATGAAGATACAGAAACTTAACCCACCCCATCCTCAAGGTCAATAAGAGGATCCCATGTGAAGATCGCCCCCTAAAAGCACTTGGTGAAGCACACAGGGCTCTGGCCCAGATGTATTACTATGGTTACTGGTGACTAAACTGATTATCAGCAGTGATTTTAATCAATATGTAACAATGATGTCTCCAGTTTATAGTCCAAACCTTCCTCAAAATAAGCCCAGAGGTCAGAGTAAAGGTAAACAGAGGAAAAGCGAACTCTCTGAAGCAAGCCCTCCCTCCTTTCTCCCTGGAGCTGAAGCCCACCCTTTCCTATAGCACATCTATATCCGTTTCCAGTTCTCACTGGCGATCACAGTAGGACACATACTGCCTTTTCCTTATCTATTTACATTTTAGGGGCCAAAGGGCACAAAAATGGGATGACATTTAAAAAATAGTCTGATCTCCTTAGTAACCTCTCTCAAAATGAGTAAGAGATTACCATATCATTCTACCAAGACTTCTTTTTCAGCCCCATCCCCTCAAGCTTTGTCATTCCAGAGCATTGACAACTCTCCTCCCTTAATAACAGTGATCTCATTAGATAAATATGTTGCATTTCATTCTTGCAGGATCTTCAGTCTTTGACAAACAAACACTCACTTCCGCTGAGCACTGCCGAAGAGTCACTAATGGAGTGAAACCTGAAAACCCTTCAGAAAAGAATAATGAACTCCACTCTGTCTCTAGGGGGTAATTCAGTAGGTAGATTAGGCAACGGTTGATTAAGGGTAAACCACTCCTTTCCATAGAAATATATTGTGTTTGTATAGAGGGGCTGTATATTCTGCTTGTATGAAGTGGAGGATTAGGTCAGAAATCCTAAGGAAAAAGCAGAAGATGGTTCTCAGAAGAAATATGCAAATTACTGTACATTTGGAAAAAACAAGCAATGCTTTATTCGGAAGAAAGAAGAAAACCTACACATACAACCCTTTGCCTACCTGATTTTGCTTGGCTTCTTGGAACATTTCTAAGAAATGGTTAGCTCCCAAATACATTGCACAGGCGGCCTTGTCACCCCTGACAGTCTGTGAGTTACTGCAGAGAGTAAGAACTTCAATCTAAGGCTACTAGAAACTGATTGTCAAATAGGATTTTCTGAGATTGCCTATGGAGACCTCTACAGCAAAAGTCATTTTTGACTCATGGGGGATTATAGTGTGAAAAAGAAACAAATGTTAAAATAAATCCCCAAGGATTAAAAGCACTTCTGTATTAACCCTCAGTCCTATTCACCAATGTTTTGCATCCTATGCAGACCTACAAGTACTTGAGTATTTTTTTGTCATCTAAGACTTTGGACAGAGCCTGGAAATGTTGGATACCTGTGGAATTTGTCCACAGCTTAATGGAACACTCCAGTCTATACCCATCAAGGTAGAAAATCACAAGACAAATAAAACACCCCACTGTGTTAAAAAAGTTCATACTAAATTCTAATGAAAATTTAAACAAATGTGGATTTTTCCTTTAAACTGCTGTTAAAATGACTTTTCTCATCTTCCCATATGTTGAACAAGATGGCTGAAATGGACTTCCCTAAGTCACTCCACACCATGCCTACCAAACAGCCATGAAAAACTAGGAACTAAATAAACATGTTTAGACAATGATAAATCTCTTAGCTCTGCTGGTCAGGTTTCTTCTAATGGCAGCTCTCAGAACTGTACCATAACACAGGAACATAGATCAACTTTAGAGTAACAATTTTGAGCTTAGGGAATTGAAAGAGAAATTAACTCAGTGACTTGGAGAAATGAACATATAGATATTAAGACTTAAAAATTGCTTCTTAAAACATCAGTGTCCCTCTGCAAAAAAAAAAAAAAAAAAAAAACAACTTAGCAAAGCTTGGGAATTTCATAATGTTTTGCTGAAAGCTAGGCATTTATAAGGTTTATGTTACTTGTTACACTTCCTCTGTTAGCTGATTCCAAGTCTAATTGGAGGAGCAAACTAAAAGAGGTACCCTTGGAAAAAAGATATGGATGTCCAGAGTTGCACAGATTGAAAAATAAAATTGTCTTTTTAGCTTTTTATTTTTAAGAACGCTACTAAAATGACAAGAATAAATGGAAACATTCACTTGCTTTTTAAACTGATCACACTTGGGTTTAACCACTAGCAGAAAAGAAACTTTACAGTTCCCTGGGAACCTATAATTTGGAAACGGAAGCACAAAGAACAGACTTTAGTTTTCAGGCAATAAATTGAAAATTCTGCAGACATACAACAGAAAAGGAGCATAAAATATTGGCTTGTGCACTTTTTAGAATGTTAGTTCATTAACTTGATAAGCTACACAGGGAAAAATACAGCCAAAATCTACAAAGATGTCCACTGGGATTTCAAATTGGCATATTTACTCAGCAAGAACTAGCTAGAGGTTAGAGGGAAAAAAATGCATCCCATTCTGGTAATGACAATTTAGTGTGAATCTTCATAAAAACACCTTGTTGAAAAATCTCCATGTGGACTCTAAGGGGACACACAGAAGCCCAAAGCCCCAAGAACAGACATAAATATTATGACATAAATATCATGCTTCATAATCTGTGTCCTGGGGAAAAGTTCTACAAAATTATACAAGAAAATCCCAATCTTTCACATCTACTTTTCACACATAATTCAACATAAACTTGAAAAATGTTTTAATTTTTCTTCCTTATTGCCCAAAATGTTTTTAATGCTTTATTGGAAACTTTCATTTACTGGTGTGTGCTCTAGGTCTGTATTACTCATCAATATAGAAGAGTTACAAAGGGTTTGTTGGGCGATACTTCCAATGGGCACTATCTTCTATCAATAGACGCTCTTTAGCAGTCTCTCTGGGAGAAAACTCTAGTAACTGCACTCTATGCAGGTCAGTTACTGTGCAAGGCTCTTTCATAAACTTCACCTTATTTGACCCACACAATGAGGTACAACTTATAATCCCCATTTACAGATAAAAATGGAAATGGTCAGAGGGGTTCCCTGCCTTACTCTGGGATATAATTAGTCCTGAACTAACAATAATAAGGGCCAGTATTTGAACACTGGAGAGTTCAACTTGTTCTTTATCTTTCCCTTCTTGTTCTCCTTGCCAGGCTCCAAAAAACTGATTCAAGAAGTTAAACCAAGAGCATTCTCCACTCCTATGGATTGTGGGTATTTCCTCCAAGAAACAATAATTCAAGGTATTCAAGGTATTTCAGATTAAAAAAAAAAGAAGAAGAAGTCAGGACAAGCCCACTACCCTGCCATCTGTCTTCTGTGGGTCAAGTTGAGCTAGCAAGGGTGCATTCCTAGCCTCTTCACTTACAGTATGTGAGCCCATTGGGAACAGAGAGTCAAGCTGTGTAATGGAGGCTACAAGCCAGTGGTCAATTCACTCGCATGTGTGCTTAATTGGACCCACAGAGTGGTTAAAACACCACACTATTTTTTAAAATCTATAGCTTTCACATAAAGACTTATATTTTATGGTAATCAGAAGGGCCCTTCACCCTAGGCCCACCTTTATGGCCACATTGGGCCAAAATTTAGTGGTCCCTAGTCCTTTCCATGAGGCATGGACTCAATTTCCCAGAGTTCCCACTACTCTCTACTACATCCATACACTCAGGCCACTGCAGCTATCATTTTTCATTACATTTATGTTATTGTTTTTCTTATAAAAGAACCATTTCAACAAACCTTGTCTCTTTTCACAGATTGGAAGATTGCACTACCCTGTCACCATGTTCTCTTTATGGGTAAGTGCACTTCCCTAGTCTTTGTCCTCCAACTTCAAACCAACTGGTTGAATCTCTTCAATCTCTCTTTGGAACAGGATCCAAAAGCCATTACTGTTGTAGGTAGTACTCTACCTGAAAGTTTCCTGGATATAATATCTATTTGGTTGTTTGGAATCATGAAGTCATGGTGTCCAACCATAACAAAATGCTGGCATAGAAAAAAACAATTTTGTAGGTGCCAATCACATAACCACCAACTAATCAACCAATCAATCAACCAACTGACAAACCAGCTCCCAGGTGAATGAAACTTAAAGGGCTTAACAAGCTAACTTTTAAACAAGAAGCACTTAAAACAATAGCAGTATTACAAAATCGAGTGTCCCCACAAAGGGGGCTGCCTTCAGAAGGCAGTAATTGCTGCATCTGAGCACATCTGCTTCACAATCCAGAAAAGTGGGAGTTTCACTCTCTATTAACTGAACCAGAGGCATTTTCATCAAAATTAATTGTGATTACTTTTTATTGCATTTCAAATGCTATCCTTTATTTGGGTGGTCAGGAATGAAACTAAGCAATTCCAGACCATGCTATCTTTTATGAATAGGTCGATGAGGTAGTTACCAAGGCCCCTTATGAAAATATTGCTATACAAAAGTTCATGGCTCAAAATGAGACTTTAATTTCCATAACTGGATATGTCCTTAGAAAGGAAAAAGTTACTATATATAGAAAATACAAAAACTTTGATGTTAAATGCATATCAGAGCAGAACTATATAAATACCCATGGGTATCACAGATAATATTTAAATGGTTTTTTATCTTTCCTTGTTATTATAATAACAATTAATCATTAATACTTATTTTGATCATAGCTCGTGCCAAGTACAATACTAAGTTTTCTATACACACTGACACTTTAATCCTCACAACTCTGGAGAAGATGTAATTATTAGTCCCATTTTACAGAGGAGGAAACTAGTCCTAGGGAAGTTAGGCAACCTGCCCAAACACATTCAGCTAGTAAATTCTGAAGCCTGGATTGAATCGTAGGCATTCTAGCTCCACAGTCAGTTAACAAAATAGAATAACAACACTTACCTCACTGTCCAAATGATCACCTGGTCCGTTGTGTTTTGTGCCAACTGTATCTTGCTCTGTGCAACCTCTGCAGCTTTGCTAACAGTTCTCTTGCCTGAAGGGCCTTCCCTATTGCTCTGTCCCTCCCATGTCAAACTCATTCAGCCCCAAACCCACCTGTTCCATGAAGACTTTCTGACATTCCAAAGTTTTCTTGCCTTCCTCTCTTAATTCTCCAGAATCCTTACCATATCCACAATCTACCCCACATGACACGGGTATGAAAAAAATCAGAGGTGGTTTTACCTGCCTAATACCCTGCCTGGCAACAGAACTCTCTTTCTTGTGGGGAATCACCTGTTCCCACTCTTAACCCATGGGCTTCAGGTAAGGCTAACACCTGTCCTCAAGGTTCTAGGTAATCACATGACTTGATCATAGACTGGCCAATTCACGAATTTTACCAGCCTTTGAACTTTTTCTAGAACTACTGAGAAATAACTGTTCTCCTACCTCTGGGGTGACTGCACTCACAGAATCTAATTTGGCTGCTGGTGGCAATTGTTGGCATCACTGTGCACAGCCTTCCTGAGAATCAAGACAACAAAAAGCAAAGCACACCTGTGAATAGACAGATTCCTGATGCCATAGTTTGAATACCTACAGGTAGTCATGTTGGAAGTCCATTCCTAGCCTTTTCAGTTAATTGAACCAACAGGTTCCCTTTTTTGCTTCGTTCAGACTGAGTTGTGTTCCTGTCACTTGCAGCTATGAGTCCAGTTGACATGAGAGTTAAATAGCTGCTATAAAGAGCACAATACTCAGCATATTAAAAAGTTTAATAAAAGGTACATACTACTATTACTGTTTCTCTACATGAGTTTCTTAAAGGCAGAAGACCTGGAATCAGGTCTCTCTCCACCCCAGATGTCACTTCATTACTTTTTTTAGACTATTTTTACCATTTGTAAAATCACCAATATTTATGTTAGGAATAAATGAGAATATATGCCTGGTAAAGCAATAAAATTTTCTCCAAATTTAAGTTAACTGTTATCTCTAACTATAGGCTCCGATCTAACATCTCATGTGACTGATGGGGAAACTAAGACCCAAAACCCTGGGATGTAATTTGCCAAGAACATTGAGGAAGCCGTGGGTTTAAATAAGCTACCAGTCTATGCTAACTAAGGTGGTCCCAGGACTGAACAAAGGAGCTGATCCTAATATTGTGCTATCCAAACCAGGCATCAGTGCGAAGAGGCTTGACTGACAACATCAGGGCAGCTCCAGGACACACGGAAGAAAGACACTAATACTAATGTGCCATGCTCTGTGCAAGACATCTCCTTGTATTGCCTACTCTGGAATAATTCATTTCTCTTTTGTTCCACTAAAAAGTTGAACTATGAGTACATATTGAAATTATCTAACTTCTTCTATCTCCAAGGAGTAAACCTAATATATGAGTATAACTGGGGAAAGACACTAATTAATAAGCAAAATTTAAAATGAACTCCAGCCAACTTGAACTTGAACTGCTGTGTTTGAAGGCACACTGGAATAAATAAAGAAACTTCAAAGCAAATGCCGTGTTTTAGCTTGAATGTTTTATTGAGCAATGGAGAGAGTTCCTTTGCCTAAAATAGGAAGGGTAAATGAGAAAAAAATGGTGTTTTCAGTTGGTCCATCGTTTTCTGAGAGCCATCCTTTCAAAGATAACTATATTCCACAGAGAAGACAGAATAATGATCTGTCTCAGAGCCTCAGAGTTTTAAGCAAAACAAAACCAGTTTTGTAAACTGTCTAAGATCAACTTAAGGCATTCTTTCTCAAATAGCTTCTGTGACAATATGCACACATTTTTCTTCTACTAAAACCAAAGCAACTTCAATGTAATTCTAAAAGAAAGACATTTGTATGTTTTAAGCTTCTTGCCAACTATATAAACATAGCTCTTAAGGTAAGGTATAGGAACCAAGAGACTATGTGAAGTATTAGTGGGCTCTACCATAATCCGCTTTCCTTGGATATCATTTTGAAAATGATGCTTCATACTACAAATGACTGACTGGGCTCTCTGGGAGCACATTACCAGTACTGGATTCAGAGCATGGGCAAGTCCTCCTTTTCTGTGCACATTTTCCCACAGGAGTATGATTTAGAGTCAGTCTCTGATTATCTGGGGATTAAGAGGAGAAGCCAGGGCTCACCTGCAAGTGCTGTGTGTTGTCAGCCATGCTATCTTCTCGCCTGCGGACTTCTTCCAATAACTGGGCATTCTTCTTTTTTTCCAACTGTTGATTGTGCTTGAGGTTGGCCACCTTCTTATTCTGATCCTTCATATGCCTGAGAAAAGTAAGCACAGCTTGGTTAAATCCAACCACTGGGAGACCATATGTTATCACAATAGAAGTGCTCAGTATAGAATATATGATATGGGTTCAGGAAAAGTGGCAACTTCAGAATATTCTGGTCATTCAACCACAAATACACATCGAGCACCTACTTAATGCCAGGTGCCAGGATGGCCCTGGGGTTGCAGTGGTGAATAACACAGGCACAGTCTTCACCCTCGTCATGGAGCTCTGAGACCAACCAGTAGGGGAGAGAGACAAGTACCGAGGAGACACAGCTTAGGTTTCCTAACACTGAAGAGTTAAGTAGCATGTTGTGAGAGATGATGAGGAAGTATGCTGCAGGTGTGGACAGGCGGTGGGGTGGAGCAGATGACTTCAGTCACTGTGTCCAGGGAACCCCCCCTAAGGAAACAGGACTGTGAGTGACACTCAGAGGAAGCAGCCAATGAAACAACAGTGAAGGAGCCCCAGGTAGGACAAGTATAATTCCCAAGGCAGGAAGGAACCTGGCTACTTCTAGAAACTGGAAGGTTGCAGTGGGCCTACCCCAAAGTGAGGGGTAGGATGCAGCAGGGTGGGGTAGGAGATGGAACTTCTAAAGTAGGCAGGACTCAGGGTACACAGGGCCCTATGGTCTGTGATAGGACATTTACTTTCTTCTAAGTGCTTACCATCCTAATTATCATTATTCTTTTGGATCATGTTCTATTCTGAGATCATAATCCATTACTTTGGTTTTAAAATAACAATTACAAGGCTCCAACCAAATACATTGTCATCACTTAGCTCAAACAGAATAATACTTTGGCTAAATCATCATGTTAAATAAAGCCCCAGTGCTGGACTAAAAGTTCTTAATGAATCTATAGGATGTCAAAGTGCAAAATCATAAAGTGATCAAGTGAATAAAAGACTGAGGATAAAGGACCAGTTTTATAAAAGCAGGGAGTGGGGGGAGTTATGTGCTTTATATGGACTATTTCACCAACAACATTTAGCAAAACATTCCACAGATTTAGGCAACCATGTCCACAGCAGCTGTTATAAATCTAATCCAACATGTGAGGAGGCAGAAGGGCAGTAGAGAGAGCTCAGGAACAGTAATTCCAAAAGCAGAGGGCCTTGGAGCAGAATCATTTGGAGTCCTTTCTAATCCCTTCAGCCACTCTCAAAACAGGCATTTTGAGAAGCACTGCTCTTGTGGAAGGATGAATGAGATGAGAACTAGATGATACACAGAAAACATGCCAAAATAAAACAACCAATAACCAAATGGAAGCCATTCTCAACAAGAAACTCTTACTTCCCATGCTTATTAAATTATATACATCTCTACTCCCTCCCATTCTCAGAAAAGGAAGTTCAAGAGAATTGTTTATTGAGCTGAAAAATCTTCTATTAGGGCCCCTGCTAATAAAAATATTTTGAACACTTTGGCTCTATAAATATTTATAGAACCAACTGACACAGTGATTGAAATATTCCTGGTGACACTTACTAAGAGGATATAAGGTAAGAGAAAAACCATCCCCTTAGTCATTATTTGGATTGGATTATTTTGGTCTTATATTTCCTTTTCATCAGATACAGTAATGTATACATATGAAACTACCAGCAAAGTCTATATGCTAATCTACTTTTAGGAAAGTATCTTTTGGTTACTAGAAAGACGTAAAGAATGACCTCTTGCTTTTGAGCTGAACAAAGCTGTAGTAGTTCCAAAGCTCATACGAACCAGGGCAGCACACTCTCCAGTTTCTTGGAAGGCAGGTCAGTGCACGGTAACGGGATGTGATGAAGAGGTCAGCATTACAGTGAGATTGTTTAATTATAGGACATTTTTTATAAAGAAATACTTTTTATTAGTTTGAAGCATACCCTCAAATAGAACTAACTGCTAAATGTTTCCCCCCAAGTATCAATGATAAATAAAACAGATTGTAATTGCAAACATCATTTGCACAGTTAAAGAACTCCCACAAAGTTCCTGGAGCAGACCTTGCTTTCTGGAATACTGCAGTGTTTTTTCAACCCGAAAAGAAAAAACAAACTCCAAATCCATGCATCTTTTAAAACTTTCCTGAATTAAGAATGAGCAGCAATCAACTTGTGATATATAATTTAATTAAGAAAATATACAATTGTAGATGTACAGTTCAATGAGTTTTGACAAATGTATTACACCCATGTAATTCCCACCACAATCAAGATATGTAACATGTGCTCCACCCCCGGAGTTCTCCTGTGCCCTTTTACAATCCATCTCCTGCCACCACCTCCAGGCTTGGCAACCACTGATCTGCTCTCTCTTACTATAGATTAATGGAACCGCACAGTATGTGCTATTTTGTTTCTGCCTCCTTTCACTCAGAATAATGTTTTGATTATTATTGATTAACAATACGGTTGTCAGTATTACTACTTATTCCATATGTTATTCCAAAGTTTGTTTATCCATTCATGTTTTGATCAATATTTGGGATTTTTGCCAGGTTTCTAGCTATTAAAGTAAAACTGCTATGAACATTTTTAAAAGAATGAGTACGTAAGAAACTGAAGTGCAGGCACTGAGATGGAGGCATATCCTCAGTGTTCTCCAACCAACCATTCCCTCAAATACTGCTTTATTTAGGACACAAGCGATTCAAAAACTAGGGTTTTGAATGCACTTCTGCACAGCTTAGGACTTGGGCCAATAAGATCCATGTAGAGCAAGGTGGTAAAAATGATCATCTTGTCTTTGTGTATGTGAATATTAAGAAATATAAAGTGTACATATTTCTTTGTAGGATTTCTACAGTTTTCAAATATATTTCTAGTAGCAGAACCCTTTCTTCTAATAAAAGTTTACTTAAATTCCAAAAAAGGAAAGAATGCTCTGCCAGAGGCAAGAAAGAGGTGAGGAGGAAGAGGGCTGGAAACAGGTGAGCACCCCACCCACTGGACAGTTCCCCTCTTGGGTCCCTGCAGGTAATCCCTGTGGCAATCCATGGGGCAGGAAGAGAGAGTGAGAGGCAGATAGAAAAGTCATGACATTTAAAAATGTTAGATCTCTTGGAAAAGCAAAAACAGCTCTACACAAGCTCACCTGACACTTGTTGCAGGACTGACCACTTTGATTTTTGTTAGTAGTAACTTTGCCATTTCCAAGAATAAAACCTGTTAGTGACCTATCGATCTCCACATCTTTCCCATCTGCAGAAGTAAACCCATACTGCATAAATCATGCTAAAGTTAGTATAGCTTTCAATTTTCTCTAGACTCAGAGAGGTGGAGCCACTAGGCATTCAGACTACAAAGCCCTCTGACAATCCTGACTGAGAAGAAAGTGTGTCTGATACCAGCTTCCCAAACTCCCACCTACCATGCAGCTTAGCTTCTAAGATTCCACCAGAGAATGACCTGCTCCATGCTTGGGGGGAAAAAAGTTATTTTGGAGGGATTTTTTTTCTCCAGGAAAACACCATTAAAAATATATCTAAGATGTAAAAATTTTTTAATTTCACTTTTCCAACAAGTATTTATTATTAGTTAAGCCATGACTCAGAGTCCTAGGGTAGGATGTACCCAGGTCCTTCTTCACCTCCGTGGAAGAAGTATGGAGGACAGAGGACTGGGAAGCAGGGTGCAGCCAGGTCAGGTCTTCCCAGGGAGCATGACTTCTGCCCAGCAGTCATCCCAAGCTGACACTCAAGAGATGGAGCAGGGGGACTTGCACACATGCCTGTACCATTCTCACTCAGAGACATCACCCCTTTAGTAGTCATTGCCTTCTCACAGCAGTGGACATCCAGGTAGTTCCACCAACAGTTCCTGGTCTGGTTCTGGTTGGGGAAGCAGCTGGCAGAAGGGGCAGCTTGGGCCTGGTAGTTTTTTACTTTGGTCTTGATGTCTTCTGCCATGTTGCTGACTCCTAAAGATAGCCCTGAAGCTGCTCAATGCGACCCTCGGCAAAGACCCATGATGCACTTTTTTGAAAAAAGCAATCATGGGCGTGTAATTTGAGAGTACAGTGGTCAGTTTTTAATGTATGACTTAAATTGACTAGTCTCGTTAAGTGAGTCGTGTCACTTTTCAAATTCAGCCATCGTTAAGAAATTTGGATTAACTAAATAATTCCAGCAAGTATCTAGATCAACAATGGCTACTATATTAAGAATGAATGTCAGAAAGGACAGACTCCTGCTATTGTCACTCAAATAGTCCATCAGAGTAAAATTAGAATGTGTTCTCTAACTTGCTGGTGAGAGATCATCAGGCTTGGAGGCCTCTAGAAACACAGAGCCAGGAGCTACATGTGTCTCCAAGGGCTTACGTATATTTGTATATAAAAGAGAAAACCAAACCTTCTCTTCCTTTAAAATCTCAGCAGAAACAACATGACATTTTTACCCATCTCCTCTCAAAAACTTTAAAAGATGGATAATATTCATTCTAAGAGAGGATGAGGAATCCAGTTCTCTCATATGTGGTCAGGAGGAGTATAATTGAAAAGGCATTTTTGGAAACCAATTTGGCAGCATCCACCAAAATGTATGTACATTTTGCCCAAGCAAATCCACTTCTAGGAAAGTAGCCTACAAAAATGCTTGCACAAATACATATATACAGAAATTTTCATTATAGTGCTGCAAAAGTAAAAATTTGAAAACTGCCTAATCATCCACCAGAAGGAAACTGGCTGAAAAATCAAGGCATGAATGCTTGGAACCTGGAGCTAGCTAAGAAGATAAAGGAAAAACTTCCCTGGCTGGTGTGGCTCAGTGGATTGAGCACGGGCCTGTGAACCAAAGGATTGCTGGTTCGATCCCCAGTCAGGTCACATGCCTGAGTTGCAGGCAAGGTCCCCAGTAGGGGGCGCATGAGAGGCAACCATACAGTAATGTTTCTCTTCCTCTCTTTCTCCCCTTACCCTCTGTCTAAAAGTAAATAAATGAAAATCTCAAAAAGAAAAAAAAAAAGATGGTGAAGGTGGTGAAGGCAAAACTTGGAGATGGAAAAACCTTCAAGACATATTGTTAATTGAAAAAGAAAGCAGGTAGCAGAATGATGCATACAATCTGATTTTGTTTATCTTAAAATATAAATGCCTGTTTGGATGGATATATACAAGCATGCATGGAAGTTGAAACTCCTAGAAACCCCACTCAAGTCTATAAACTATGGTTACCTTTGAGGAAAAAGGGGAAATGTTCACATGTTTCTATATGCATTTCTGTGTGTATAAGTGAGGTATAAATACATGTAAGAAAATGCACAGATATTAAGCACACAAGTCAATAATTTTTGACCAATCAAAATATAAAGCATGGCCATCACCAAAGTCAAGTGTCTCCTCCCCCAGCCTAGAAGTCATCACTATTCTAACTTTATTTTAATCCTCACCTGAAGACATATTTTTATTGCTTTTTTTTGGGGGGGGAGAGAGAGAGAAACATCTATGTAACAGAGAAATATTGATTGGTTGCCTTTCGTAGGCTCCTTGACAGGGGATCGAACCTGCAACCATTGGTGGATGGGACAATGCTCCAATCAATGGAGCCACACCAGCAGGGCCTAACTTTTATTTACATGAATTCTTTTTGACTGTTCTTGAATTTTATTACATGGAATCATACAGCACATGTTCTTTTCGATCTGACTTCTCTGACTCAGCATAAAGTTTTTGAGATACATTCAAATAGTTGTGCATAAATTCCATCTTATTGCTGAGTAGCATTCTATTACGCAATATGAATATACTACATTTTGATTTGCTATTCCCTTTTTAAATGGATATTTGGGCTGTTTCCAATTTTTTACTCTTAAGAATGAGATTCTTATTCTTATAAGAATGAACATTCCTGTAGCAGTGTGTGTGTGTACATATATTTTCTTTTCTCTCAGATATACAACTAGATGTAGATTTAACTGGTGGTGCAAATGGTACAACCCCATGGAAGATGGTTTCTGGGTTGCATGACTCTTCCAAGAGCAGCTGCAATGCAGGAGCTGGCAGTTTAAACTCTGGAGCCAAGCTGCCTGGCTCCCATCAGAAACCACCACTTTCTAGCTGTATGACCACGGGCAGGTTTCTTAGCTTCTCTGTACCTTAGCTTCTTCACATAAAAAATGAGAATAACAACCTCTTAGGGTCCTTATGAAGAGTTGATGAGTTAATACAGGTAAAATGCTTAGAACAGACTCCAGCACATTCCCTCTCTGTTTCACTTTGGCTTACAAAGAGTGCAATTATGTCTTGTGCAATACTGTGAATGCGTATTTAGTGTTTTGCTTCTCACACAGGATCAGCAGGTATTTAAAGTACCTCAAACAATGAACTTAGGAATGCATTTTTAAACCGCTTTTGTTGTACATTCACTTCCACTTGCACTTCCCTTAATAATCAAATGAGCTACATTCCTGGAAGGTTTTCCTAATGGAAGCATTGCAGGAAGGTCACAACAAGCATGGGTAAGTGAGCTGGGATCCTGGGACGACTGCACAAGTAGATGGGCCACACACACACACAGTGGAAGCTGACAGTCAGTATTGCGTGCAGAATTTCCGATAATAAAAACTTTTCTTTTAACCACTGAGATGATCCCATTTTTTAAAGCTTGTAAATACCATTCAGTACTTCAGCATAGCTATAAATTTTAGAAAGTTATCGTAAATATTCTAAAGATATATTTACAGCACATACAATTGTGCTAAATGTCATGAGCATGATATTCCTTCCTGGAAGAGAAGGTGCCTGGTCTGCTTTGGCTACTGGAATCCGGCCCTCCTCCCCTCGAAGAGTAACAGGTAGGGCCAAGATCTTGGGACTTAGCTCCAGAATGAACCCAGTCTCTTGGACTTCACATTTTGCAGAAGCCTCTCCAGAGCAGCCCCTTGTTTGGATACTAGCTTTGATGACTGCCTAAGTCCTTGCCAAAACCCTTGAGCAGGTGCCCATTAATTTCCACACACTTTCCATTGTAGCTTTCCTCCTTGGTGGATTCCTCCTCTACTCTGTACCTGCAGTCCTTACTTCTTTCACTCCCTGAAGGGATACCCTCCCATCACCTGTCTCTTCTATTCCTACCTCCTCTATGGTGTTTGGGACTACAGAAGAACCCAGAGACAGGGCCACCCTCAGTTAAAGCACAGAATGACAGCACACATTTAAAAGACATCATTTGTCATTTACTGGGCCAACAGGACATCCCAGAAGCTGATAACATAGCTAAAGAAAGAAGGTGTTAAAGCGAAGGAGTATTCAGATATGAAAACTTGAGAAATGGAGCTTCGCGGAGGCAAAGGGAGACTCAGCCTTCCACTTTGTCATTTGTTCCACTGACAAAAGTCTCCTTGGAGGAGATGATTCTATCAGACTGTCCCCATTCAGCCTGATAAAATGGCTAAATCATTTGAGACTAAGGAGAGCCTTTGTTGCTAGATTGGCTGCATTCTCATCACAGAAGAATCCCTTGCAAAGTGTGTGAAGCTGCTTAAATTGTTTCACTGGGGGTTGGGAATGGATTGAAATAATTTAATAAACCTAAGGCTCTTAAAACCATAACTGGCACACAATGAGTGCTTTACACATCTCAGCCTGATCCTACTGACCCAAACACTCCTCTAGAGTGCATTTCTAGTCTTCATTTCCCCCACCGTCAACCGCTCCACCCAAGGTAGGAAACCCTAGGGAGCAGGTTACAGGGCAGGTCTTCACAATTAACAAGAGGGAGGTTTGTTTTTCTTGTAGATATTTCACTCTGGGGAAGGTTCTGAATGGCTGACTCCCTTCAAATGCCCTCCCTCATTCTATCCCTGAAGAACCTCCTCCCCCCAAATATCAATGCAGTGGCATCCCGAATATGAAAGGAACCCAATGACAGAAAGCCTAAGCTAATGAGGGCAAATGCTGGGGGCCTATTAGGGAAGACTGCAGGGTTAGAGAGCAGAGAGAGATAGGCCCTTTCTGCCATTGCCTGACCCTCCTCCAGATGCAGTTGGTAGGACTGGCACGCACCCACGGGAAAGACAAAGGGAAAAGTCAAGGCCTGTTCTGCACCCTCCTCAGGACTCAGTGGTCAATCCACAGGCATTTAATAATAAGGCCTTCATCCTGGCAAGCAGACCATAACTAACAAGCCTGGCCCTGGTTTACTTACTATTTGCCAAATAAATTTCTTAATGCTTGGCCTCCCATGTAGGTGTGGTGACCAGGATAGCACAGGATGGTCATATAGATTTAAGAATGGTGTCCCTAGAATGATTATTTTTCTCACTGATGAACAACAGATGTGTTATGCTCTTGTACGTCCTTCTCACTAGACTAAACTACATGTTCAGGCTTCTCAGTCCATATGGCCAGTTTGCTCCCCACCAGAAGAGGCCAGAGCAGAGTTCCCTCATCATCTTCACCTGCCCAGCGAAGCATCCTCTACATCATTACATCATGACCCCACACATCCCATGGTGCCTCAATGCCCTGCTGAGGGAAACAGAGGCTGGGCAGACCCTTTCTCTCCATCACCTCTGCTGCCACAATAGCTTGTCAGCATCATTTTCTGCCTGGACCACAATGCTCTTCTCTTCTCCCTGGTCTCCCTGCTTCCACTCTTGATCCCCCTTTAATTCATCCTCCAGCCAGCAGCAAGAGTGAGTGTTTCAAAACAAGTCAGATCACACATTTGTTGTCATACAACCTTCCAGTGGTTTCCCAGTTCCCAAAGAATAAAATCACACCCCTATGAACCTCACACCACACCATTCTCACCTCTGCCCCAGACTCCAGAATCCAGTCTTCTTTTTTCAGCTCCTAGCACACACCAGCTCCATGCTGTTCTCTCTGGCTGTGACTCCCTCCCTTTCCCTGTCCCCAGCCACCACCCTTCCATGGCTGACTTTCATCCTCAGCTTCAATAGCACCTCTTCAAAGGGGCCTTTTCCAGGCACCAAATATAAGAATGCCCCCTTCCCCTCATCAAAAAGTTCTTTGACTGCACTCTGTGCACCTATTTCATTGCACACACCATAATTTGTAATTGTACATTTATTTGTATTTTAATTGATTGCTGACCTTTCCACCAGATGAGCATTAGTGTCAGAACCTGGGTCTACACCTGTTGTAACACTGCCATGCGCTAATGATAATCATAGCAGCAAATGCTCAGGTCACATGATATACTTAATATATTAGAGCTCACTTAATCCTCCCAATAACCCTATTAGATAGGTCTTTTGATTATTCCTCTCACAGATGAGAGAAGTGCCCAAACTCACAGAGAGAGTGAGTGGCAGAGGCAGGCTTCTCAACTGGTCTGGCTGCAGAGGCCACCCCTGTCCCTTAACCTCTGTGCTGTGACAACCAGCTGTGGAGAAGGTTGCAGAGATCCTTCACACCCTTGTCCCACATTCTCTTCTTCCAAGCAGCCTGGAAGTTCTAGTGTAGAAGCAGAAATTCCCAGGATTCTATCTCTGCTCAGCAGCCCAGCCACTTTAGGATACAACACTCTGAACTTCATAGGGTGTCCTGACTAGTAGTGAACTAGATACTATTGAGCTAATTGAGAACATGAACTTTCCACCAGGAGATCTTTGGAATGGAAGACAGTAGCTTAACAGCTTCAAACTTCACGGCAGCAGTGATACTTTCTAAAACAAAGACCCAGATAGGAAGCAGAAACAAGAATATGACCACTCTTTGAACACATGATTAGGTTTCATGGATGAATCTACCACCACAAGTCGACATGTTTAGTGTATTACAAATCCTGAAACTTTAATACATCATAACAAATTTGGTTCTTCTTCCCATATAAACAGGTTTAGGGAGGGCTGGGGCAGTGGGCTGGGATGGGAGTAAAAGACAGAAAACTATACAAAAACAACAATTAAAATTTAAAAAATAAAATAAATAAAATAAAACAGGTTTAATCAGATGGAGAGTTTGAAGATGATACAATAAGTGAAGACAAAAGTAGAAGTTTAACAAAAAAGGGAAAGTAAGAGGTAAACAAAGAGGCAAGGACAATAACTGGTAGCAGGTAACAAAACTCGGGACAGAACAAAACTCTGGGACCACAGAGACAAACCCAAGATAGAACCAAGACATAAGATTCAAACTCCTGCCCTGTTCCCACCTTAGATCTTCTCCTTGCACATCATTTACTTCTTTTCAGATTAAAAAAGAAAGGAATCTGAACACTTTAAAAACATTTGTATAATTGCCACAATTCCATGGAGTATTGTATTATTCTAAAGGCCTATGACTCCACTGTTAGACACAGGCACATTAGGGCCAATTTGGTGGGGTGTCAGTTGTATTTACAATTTGGAGTAATATAAAAACATATGGAAACTGTGAAAATTGACCCCTGGGGGGCCCATGTTGGAGGAAACCAACATTCCACAGTCTGGCCAGAGGTTGGGGGCAATTTGCCCAGACAATACACAGCAAAGCAACCTTTGAGCACAGGGGCACTCCATATATGCAAGACCTATTTTTATTGCATCCAATCTGGAATTAGGCTGTAGCAGCCCAGACATAAAATAAAGTGGAGGCATAGGAAGATAAAAATCTTCTATGCTGACTTTCCAAATTAGAGTACAGGAAAATGTATGAGAGTTTATATTATTTCCTGCAAGAAATCAATGTTGAAATATTGCTAAATAATAAAAACACCCTCTACTTTTGGATGTCATATTATGTGTAAGGTGCTATGCTAAGCACTGTAAAAATATAATACCAGTTAAACAAAACAGTATCCTTACATGAAGAGTATTTTTAGCCTCATTTTACAGATAAAGAAACTGAGGCTCAGAGAGGTTAAGTAATTTGCCCAACATCATAGAGTTAGTAAGTAGTGGATCCAGAATTTGAACCATCGTTTCTATGATGCCAAGCTTATGGTGTTATCTATCATGCTATAGAAAATATTAAAATATTATACATTATTATGAGATCTTTAATGAATGGAACATTCTAGCCAGGACTGGACATTGCTTTTTGAGATGTATGATATTTCCTCTCTAAAAGGAAGGCAAAGCACTAGTAAGCTAGTTATAAACTTCATAAGCTAGTATAAAACTTCAGTAAGCTAGTTATACTCATTTAGGATCTGGTCCATCTGAGGTATGGCTTAGACCATCCCAAAGTTAGACCAACACAGAATCAGTTTTCCATTGCTGTCTAAGAAATCACCACAAATTTAGCAGCCTAACACAACAATGATTTATTCCCTCATGCCTTCTGCGAGTCAGAAGTCCTGGCACAGTTTGGATGGCCCTTCTGTTCCCGGTCTTACCAGGCTGAAATCAGGCTGTTTGTGGACTGCATTTCTCATCTGCAGGCCTAACTGGGGAAGAATGTACTTCCAGGCTCATTCAGGTTGCTAGAACAATTCCTTTCCTTGCAGCTGTATGAATGAGGTTCCCCGCTATTCACTGGCTCTTGGCTGAAGCTGGGGGCTGCCCACAGGCCCCTCAGGGGGTTGTTCGTAGCTCCTTGCTCTGTGGTCCTCCATGGGCAGTTCACAACATGGCTGTTTGTTTGGAGAATCTCTCTCTCCAGTCTGCTAAGGCTGGGTCTTGTATAATGCAAAGGCATCATGGCAGTGACATCCCATCACTTTTGCCATATTCCATTAGCTAGATACAGGCCCTCCCCACATCAAGTGGAGGGGACTATACAAAGGTGTGAAAACCAGGGGCCGTGTTAGAATTCTATCATATGCACTATCCAATAGGAATTTTTGCCATTACAGCCATGTTCCAATTCTCTGCTGTCCACTACAGTGGTCACTTGCGTGTGGCTATTGGGAATTTGATGTGTAGCTAGTACAACTGTGGAGCATATTTTTCAACATTATTTAATCTTATTTAATTTGATTTTAAATAGTTATATGTGGCCAGGGCTACCATGCTGAACAGCATAGATATGGACTTTAACAAATATCTAAACTGTATGCTAATTATTTTAAGAATTTTTTTAAACTTTTATTTTGTTTTGTTTGAGTTAATCTTTCAAAATATTTCACAATCATTTCCCTGTCAATTTCAAACATTTCATGTGGACTATTTACCTCACTGTCTACCAAACAGACTTCATTTTTTCATTTTCCAAACTTCTTTCAAACCATTTTTACTAGTGCCACATAAGGAATCTGGAAGGCCTAACTTATGGCCAATAAGGGGTTATAAAAATTTATGCATCCTTACACTTCCCCAAGTATTTATCCCAATGAGAACACTTTGCAAAAATAAATGCCTGTTCTTTCCACTCTTCTTCTCATAACTCAAACCTCTTCTAACTCTTAGTCTAATGTCAACGAGTAAAACAGAATCAGTGGTGGGTGGTGGATAAAATGAAAATCAATGAAGGAAAACGAAATTGCAGAATTATCAGCAAAAAGTATGTAAACCACTCCCCCCATCATGTGAGAAGACAGAACAAACCACTTCCCCACATGATTGCTTCAGCACAACGAACCACTTCCCAAATCCCTCACTGGAATACCACCTGTTTCAGTTTCACTGGATGAGTTTTTCTTAACTCAATGGTTTACAAACAATGTTCTTGCAGCACTAGCTCCAGGGGATGTTAATAACTGCTACTGAAACAAAAACAAAAAGAAGGGTTAGGCTGAAATAAGTTTGGAGAGCACAGGGGGGGAAATGTGAACAGGTTTCTTACACTGCAGGAGTTTTCAGAGCCTTTGCTATGTTGTAAAGCACACTGTGAATCTCCAAGAAAAGGAGATGGTAGAATATGTTTATTGGATTTTTTTTCCTCAAAGCCTTTTGCACCTCCTCCCCTGTCCAGGATCATCCTATTGAATTATTGCTCTGAGGTACAACATGTGAGGAATAATAGTGTTAATCAAGGTTTCTCAAACTTTAGTCAATAAGTATCATCTCAGTGATTTTTTCTATACCATAACTACCTGTGCTACTTAATATATTTCTTTAAATATTTTTACCTCACATGACTTTTAGTCTTAGAGTCTATCTAAGCAAGAATTACTAAAATCATATGTTTGCTCTGCAAGTTAGAGATGTTCTAATACAAAAAGACATAGCTAATAAAATACACAAATGGTTCATCTGTACCATCTAAAGGCAACCTAATTTTTAAACATGTGTCACTAATGACAAGAAAGAATCCCTGGTACCACTAAAGCTGGGCTAGAAATGAGAGACACCACTGAAGAACAAGAAGGAACAAGAGCTGAGTTCCACCTTCTGAGTATGGCTGAAGAGATTACTGCTCAAAGCAGGTCACTGATTGTACACACTCGGCTGGTAGTCTAAGACTCTGTGTCACTGGAAATCGCCAGGTGAGTTATAAGGTACAAGCAGTTATCCCTGGTTGCCACTGAGCTAATTCCTGAGTCTCACAAATTCAAGTCGCTTAATGTCTTTCATTTGGTACTAGAGTAAGTCACTCTCTCAGCTTCTTCATTATTCCCAAACAGGTGGAGACTATTGACCTTCACTCTCCCTTAAGAAATTCTAGCCCTGACCAACCTGGGGATTCTGCTTAGGAGCAGAACAATGCCTTTTATTTGCTTTTCAAAAACAACACCAGTGGGCCATCCAGGCTGAAGGGGGTAGGGGTGGGGGGCTGGATCAGCTCTAGTGACTTCAGACTAGAGGCAGGTCAAAAGTGACAGTGGGACACAGTGAGAATAAGAGCTGTGACTTGGAGTCTGATTGCATGGGTTCAAATCTCAGCTCAACTATTTCATCACTGAAGAATCTCTGGACTAGGCAATGTACAAGTTAAATCCTTGGGACCACTTTATGATGTAGATATTATTATCCCTATTACAGACCAAAAAATGAGAATGAACAGGTAAACATGTTTAGAGGGCTCTTCCAGTTAGAAGAAGGAAGAGCTGGGTTCCATCACAACTGTCAGACTCCAAACTCATGTCATTTTCCTAACCTCTCATTGCTATTCTTGGATTTAAATACCTCACTTGCTACTTTCCTATGAGAGCTAACCAGAATAATCCTTACCATAAAACATCAGTCGTTGCCTGGCTGAGACTGTTTTCCCAAGGCTATATCACCACCACTCCCCGTCAGCAGTTCCAAGCATTTTCTCTTACTCTCATCACAGAAAACTCAGCAAAACATTCTTAGACAAGAGATACACATGCACACACAGATATTTAATTCACACACCCATACTACGTATGTTTACTTCACACAAACATACACACAAATGGAAAAACATACATATGTGGTCTGTCTGGGAGAAGTCCAGCCATTGTTAATACCACAAGAATGGTTTGCATGACATCAATATAACCTGGCAGCCAAGGAGAGTGGACTGCAATGTGCATGTGTGAACAATGATGACTTCACTGTACTAGTCAGTGGGGGCGGTAGACGCCATTGAGTGAGCATGTGTACTGTGTAGCTGTCACATTCAAAATGACTGAGCAAGTAGAACAACAAATGTGCACAAATTGTGTTAAGCTTGAGCATTCCTTCATGGAAACTATCTGAATAATTCAGAAGCCCATAGCTATAGGTAACTGCTGATTAGCATTTCATCATGACAACAAGCCCACTCATGCATCATGTCTCATGTAGAGATTTTTGGTGAAACATCAAATCATCCAGGTGACTCAGCCCTGCTACAACCCAGATTTGGCACCCTGTGACTTCTGGCTTTTTCCAAATCTAAAAGCACCTTTGAAAGGGGAGAGATTTCAGACCGCCAATGAGATTCAGGAAAATAGGACAGGGCAGTTGATGGTGATTGGGAGAACTGTTTGAGGTCCCAAGGGGCCTACTTTGAAGGGGACTAAGGTGTCATTGTCCTATGTACAATGTTTCTTGTACCTTGTATCTTCTTAAATAAATGTCTCTATTTTTCATATTACATGGCTGGATACCTTATGGGCAGACCTCATATATATTAACGTCTCTCTCTCTCTCTTCCGCCCTCCCTTCCTTCCCTTCCTCTCCTGCACAAAGATATACCTGACCAGTGCCTGTGAGGGCATCTCTCCTTTAGGCAAATGCTCTATCCATCATATAAAACAGACACCACAGGAGACTAAAAACCATCTGAGACCCTGTGAAGACAGATGGACAGATAAGAGGAACCCTGCTCTAACATTAATCATACAGCATCCAAGGAAACCATTTACCCAGTGAATAGATGATGTTTGGAGAATAACTGAAGTTTTACAAAATAATGATAAATGACTCTATTAAATGTAGCTGTGGCATAATTTAGAAATGAGAAATAACTTAAAGTCACATTGTATAGACTGATTTTTCTATGCTAGTAGGTAATAAGTCATGTTAATGTTTTACTTCTATGTGAAAAACATCACCAATATTAATTAGATGAATATGGAAAATATTTAATATTTAAATATAAAGCAGGAAAAAAGGAATTCATTTGCAAAAAACTGGGTCTTCTGCTCTGCTAACAGTGTCTCAACCTCATATTTTTCACTCTATTCCATGATTCTTCTTATTATTAAACCATTTGCTGGTATAAATCCCAAATTCTTTCTTGTTATACCTTGTAAAATCAGAGTTCTTCATCCAAAGAAGAGATCAGAAGCAAGAAAGATTTTCCCCTATCCCAAAAGAAGAAACATGAAACCCCTATAAATTTAACACATCCAAAGCCTAGCCCATGAAAAAATAAAGCAACATTCTATTAAAAAATAATCTGTTAAATTAACACTAAATTTTTATTCCATAGTGATTCAAGTCCAATGTTGCTTGTATTTTTAAGTAAGTGATTTTCTTTCCATTTGATCTTTTCCTTTAAAAAAATACATTTAATTTGCCTCTTCTAGTAAACTAAGCTATTTGTTTACATCGTAAATGTAGATGTGAAATAATGAGGAACTGTCACTTCCCAAGCTGCTAGCATTCACTTTCTATATTGCTGTTTGGTGAAAATTGATTACAGAAAAAGCCCTAGCAACAAGTGAACACATGATGGTTAAAAAAAATCAGAAATTTCTCACTGACTGACTCGTTGGGAATGGAATATTTTATGATACAGATTTACAAATTTCTATGAACTGGAAACATTTCCTGGGCAATTAATCAAGGGGAACTTTTATGTAAAAACATATCTCGATTGAGCTATTCACAAACGATCCCACAAGCTGCAATGACTAATTATAAGTCTCAGACCAGGGCAGTTTGCTGAAATGCTTTTCTTCAGGCCATTAAAAATACCATGACAACATACAAATTCAGCAAGAAGAATAAACTACGGGAAGTTACAATTACAGAAAAAAAATTATTCAAAGTATGTGACCTTTGCACAAAAATGATGCACGTTTATTTGATACTACAGACTCTCCTCTATTTTCCCCTTTGATAGGTCTGTGTAATTCCCACTAACATTAATGAGAGATATGTGCTAAAAATGAACAGCTGCTAACTCCAGCCATCTGTGCATTCCCGGTACAAATAAAATTGAATGTCATCACTACCCTATTGGGTTTCTCGGTAATGCTCTGTGCTGATAAGACTTTGAAAAAAATACCAATGGCTTTTTTCTTTTTCTTACTCATACAAAGCATGTCCATTCCCCTTGCTACATAAAGGAGTCTATTCTACTCTGAATCCAGGCAGCCACTGAGAGGTGGGGTGAGATAAATCCCTGCTTATCAAGATAACTGTTTCCCCACTCAGTATAAATGGAGACAAAGTATACCCAGACTCAAATGATTAAAATGGCCAAATTCTTAGCAGGTTAACTCATTACTTTTCATCCTTCCCCTGCCAGCCCTGAAAGCTAAGTAGCTGTCTTAACAGCCTGCAGCAATCACTTCCAAAACAACTCTCTTGCCCTACAGCTATACTAAAATGGAGTTAATTCATTTTTCCTTTATGAATTACTGACTGTCAAGAATTTGAGAAGGACCCAGGCTTTAATGGAGACCTTTGGAAAGAGAGACCATGTGCTGAAGAACCCAAGAAGGTGTGCTGGGGAGCCAGGAAAACTAGAAGACTGGAAAGCTACTGGTCAGGAATTAGAAATAGATATTCAGTGGGAGAGGCCCATGTGACTATCTCCAATCATGGCCAGTATCTCCTCATGAGAACTAGGAACACGCGGCACCACGGGGAAGTTATAGCTGCACTTCCCCGAGCACCAGTCAGCCTCCCCTCAGCAAGCCAAACCTCTTCACTGGCCCCTTCGTCGAGGGTGTGTGTCTCATGGGTGTGTGTTAAAACCTGTTTCTGAAAACCCAGGGGTGTGATGATCAGGTGTATCACGTCTTCCTCTCAAACTGTACAGAAGGCCGTGGTGCTGGGATTCTCACTTAGACTTGATCATTAGGTCTAGTTTTCGATGACATACGATGACATAACTGCTAACAATATTTATTAGTTTGGCTAACAACTAAAGAAAAAATGGTAATCACAGCTCTCTGGAGAGGCTTTTTAAATTGCATTTTATGATACTATAAAATGAAGCCATACCCTGAATTTAAATGGGCAAATAAGGTTGGAAGTGGCTCAAATTTGGGAGCTCAGTCATATCAACAGACAGAAGCTAAGTGAATATTCGAGGTAAAGGCCACTTCAAAGGTAGCTAAGGCATCACAAAAAAAGGGTAAGCATCTGTTTAATACAAGTGACCACATATGTGTTCACAGAAGTGTGTGAAGGATACATTTTGTAAAATGTCTTAATATTTGGTAAACTGTTCCTAATCCTACTTCACAGCACCCTAAAAAAAAAGCGATGCCAATGTAAAACTGTCAACTGGTCATTTATTTGTAAGCAACATATTTAATTATGAATATAATAGTACAAATGCACTTACTCTCCCTGAGAGCATAATTTCTTAAAGCTATCACCCTTTCAACATACTTAAAAAGTGTTAACTATTATGTATTAGACAGGATTTTTTTAACAGAACACAACAAATACAAGTGGAAAATTACTAATACAAAAAGAGGGTATAAGAAATCATATATCTAACATGTCTAGTATCCAGAATACATAAATATAACTCTTACAACTCAACAATAAAAAAAAACAAATAATAAAAAGTGGCAAAGGATCTAAATAGAAATTTCTCTAAAGAAGATATATAGTCAAAAATAACATGAAAAGATGTTCAACATCACTAGTAATCAAGGAAATGCAAATCAAAACCCCAAGGAGACACTGCTGCATACTACTAGGAGGACTATGATCAAAGGGGAAAACAATAACAAATGTTGGTGAGACTATAAAGAAATTGAAACAATTATATTGTGCTAGTGGAATATAAAATAGCACACTCACAGTGTAAATAAGTTTGACAATTCCTCAAGAAGTTAAACATACAGTCACCAGCAACCCCAGTTCTGATCATACATCCGAAGGAACCCAAAACACTAATTCAAAAGAACATAAGCACCCCTATGTTCATTGCAGCTTTATTTACAATTGCCAAGATATGGAAGCAGCCCAAGTGTCCATCAGTAGATGAGTGGATAAAACAACTATGGGACATTTACACAATGGAATACTACTTGGTCATAAAAAAGAAGAAAATTTACCCTTTGCAACAGTATGGATGAACCTGGAGAACATTATGCTAAGTGAAATAAGCAAGTCAGAGAAAGACAAATACCATATGATTTCACTCATATGTGGAATCTAATGAACAAACTGAACTAACAAAGAAAATGGGGACTGACTCATAGATGCAGAACAGATGATAGCTACTTGGGGGGAGGTTAGGGGGTAGAGGGATTGAGCAAAAAGGAAAAAGGACTCATGGACATGAACAAAAGGGTGGTGATTAGTGGAGGCACAGGGGTATAAGGGGACTAAATGGCACTGAAAAAATATAATAAAGATTAAATTAAAAAACAATGTCAAATGCTATACATTTTATAAAATGTCTTGGACATGTTGCCACCTCAGGAACATATAGACTGGGTGTGGATAAAGGGACTAGTGAGAGATGTGAAGCTGAAAGAGGAAATGCCAGGCAGCACCTGAAATCCCATTCTCTGGAGGAGCAAGGCTCTGTAAATTCCTAAATCTTCAAATGTCTATTGAATAACTCTGCCTGAATATTCCACATATAACTCAATATGTTCAAAACTAAATTCTCAACTGTCCCCTCTCCAGAGCCAAAGATCACCCTACTTCATTGGAGTTTCTTCTCTAACAAACTCATCTAAGATTGAGAGTCATGAAGTAAGTCTTCCTTCTTCCTAACACTTTTCTTAAAGTATATTTATTGATTATGCTATTACAGTTGTCCCATTTTTCTCTCCCCTTTACTCTCCCCACCCTGTAACACCCCTCCCCCTGTTAGATCATATCCATGGGTCATATATATAAGTTCTTTACCTTCTCCATTTCCTATACTATTCTTAACCTCCCCCTGCCTATTTTGTACCTACCATTTAAGCTTCTTATTCCCTGTACCTCTCCCCCCATTCTCCCTTCCCCTCCTCCCCACTGATAACCCTCCATGTGATCTCTATTTCTGTGATTCTGTTCCTGTTCTAGCTGTTTGCTTAGTTCATTTTTGTTTTTGTTTTTCATTTTTTTAGGTTCAGTTGTTGATAATTGTGAGTTTGTCATTTCACTGTTTATATTTTTTATCTTCTTTTTCTTAGGTAAGTCCCTTTAACATCTCATAAAATAAGGGCTTGGTAATGATGAACTCCTTTAACTTGACCTTATCTGGGAAGCACTTTATCTGCCCTTCCATTTCAAATGAAGGCTTTGCTGGATAGGGCAATCTTGGATGTAGGTCCTTGCCTTTCATGACTTAGAATACTTCTTTCCAGCCCCTTCTTGCCTGTGAGGTATCTTTTGAGAAATCAGCTGACAGTCTAATGGGAACTCCTTTGTAGGTAACTGTCTCCTTTCCTCTTTCTGCTTTTAAGATTCTCTCATCTTTAATCTTAGAAAATGTAATTATGATGTGTCTTGGTGTGTTCCTCCTTGGGTCCAATTTCTTTGGGACTCTCTGGGCTTCCTGGACTTCCTGGAAGTCTATTTCCTTTGCCAGATTGGGGAAGTTCTCCATTATTTTTTCAAGTAAGTTTTCAATTTCTTGCTCTTCCCCTTCTCCTTTGGCAGCCTTATGATTTGTATGTTGGAGCATTTAAAGTTGTCCTGGAGGTTCCTAAGCCTCTCCTCATATTTCTGAATTCTTGTTTCTTCATTCTGTTCTGGTTGAATGTTTATTTCTTCCTTCTGCTCCAAACTGTTGGTTTGAGTCCTGGTTCCCTTCTCTTCACTGTTGGTTCCCTCTATATTTTTCTTTATTTCATTTTGCATAGCCTTCACTTTTTTAAAAAAAATTTATTTTAATTGTTGTTCTTGTACAGTTTTCTGTCTTTTGCTCCCATTCCAGCCCACCGCCCCAGCCCTCCCCACCCCCCTCCCATTTCCACCCCCACTAGTTTTGTCCATGTGACCTTTATACTTGTTGCTCCAAACTCTTCCCCTTTCCCCCTGAAATTCCCTCCCCTCTCCCCTCTGGTGACTATCATAGCCTTCACTTTTTACTCTATTTTACAACCATATTCAATCATTTTGTGAGCATCCTGAATACCAGTGTTTTGAATTCTGCATCTGATAGGTTGGCTATCTCTCCATCGCTTAGTTCTATTTTTGGAGTTTTGATCTGTTCTTTCACTTGGGCCATATTACTTTGTCTTGGCATACCTGTTAGATTGTAAGGGGTGGAGCCTTATGTATTCACCACCGTGTGTGGGGGAACCTATGTTGCTGTGTTGTGGCACTGTATGTTGGGGAGCATTCCAAGAGGGAACAATGCCACTTTGTTGGCTCTCTGCCAGCTTTCAGTCACTTCTTCTGCTACCCACAAGCAAATTGGTCCTTTCAGTTGCTGATTCCCAGGTGGGTAGGTTTGCATATGTTCTAGGACCCTGTGGGTCTCTCCAACAAGCTCTTCTGTGAGGCTTTAAGATAAGACTTAAAAGCCACCTGGGGCCAGAATGTGAAGAACTTCATAAGCCAGGCACCAAGTTTGCTATTTAGCCCAATATATGAGGAGGAGGCAACAAGAGCTTTTGGGCACAAGGTATGGCCTCACTGTTTTTATCTGGAGTAGAGGATGAGGCAGGCTATGAATCTCTGGAGGCTACTGCAATAGACCAAATGACCAATTTGTGACAATAGCAACTAGAATGAGGGAATAGAAATAATAAAAATAAAATATGGTGGATTAGACACAGTGAGGGATGAGTCAAGGGCCACTTGGAGATTTATATCTTAGAAGCCCAGGTAGATGTGTACCAGTTCCTAGACTAAATGCCAAGTATATGGAGTAGTGAGAGGATAGGTGAAGGAAAAGGTATGAGTCCAATTTCCATTGTATTGGAAATACAAGGAAGATATCTTTCTAAAACACAGTCCTGCCCCCCTTGCCCTCAGAATAAAAAGAAATTTAATTGTTTTTATTTTGTGGCATGCAAGAAAGCATCCACATGTGCTTATATCCACATGCCCCTTGCTCTTGAGTTAATCTGGGTTCAAATCCACAGTGACCTTGAGAAGGTTACTAATAACTTCGCTGAGCCACAGTTTACTCATTTGCACACTGCAAATTAATACTATCCTTCATTCGGGTTTGTTGTGAAGTTTAGAAAAACACATCGCACATCAATGTTTTGCACAGAACCTGGCCCATGGAAAGCATTTAATGAATAAGCAGCAAAGTTGTTTTTTTTTTTTAAAGGCACTTAGATTTACTTTTCCCAAAAATTATGTTAAAAATATAGTGTCTTTTGACAGGTCTTGTGTGTGCTTAAATTTTATAAATCTTAGTTGATGGTATGATTTTAAAAAATTACAAATAACATGTAAAATGTAGAAAAATTAAAGAAAGCTATGTTTCTCAGTCTATCCAAAACATCTTAATTTTAGCAGACCAGACAAAAGTCAAATATCTATGAGAGATGAAAAGGAAAACCAAAGAAACTGACAACAAGCCCCATTCTGCACAGCATCTGTGAGAACTGAGACACTAACATGGATCCCTCCCATCAGGCATACAGACAAACTCATTAAAGCTTAAAAGTGCAGAGTTCAAAGGTGTTTTTTTTTTTTTTAAGCTCTGTGGGAGAAAGACCCTGCATTTTGGTGGCATGATACCTGCCCCGTGACTTCACATAATGATGAGAAAGAAATGATGCCACAGTATAGATTACTGCCTGGACAGGGCACAAGCACATGGATTTGAATTCTCCGCCTTTGTTATGTGCTGCCAATCCTCCCATTTGCCTCAGACAAGATCAAGGCAGATGCAGATATCATGCTGCAGAGAGGACCATCTCTCTTTCAGAGAGCTGTTTTATTTTGGGCTGATTTTTTTTTTCAAAAGAAAAATTATCGTATATCACAACAAAGACCTTTCTTTTCAAATTTTATACTGCTGGGATTCTCTGATCACACTGTGTGAGGCCAAGAAGAGCGATCCCAAGAATGATTCCTGGAAGAAGCAGAAAACCCTCCTGGAAATACATCTTTTCTCCTGGCTACTTCCCCAGAATTCTCCATTGGGAACTGTGTCAGGCAGGCAGGAGGATGGATGGCTTGAGGTCTTCCCCCATCCCTGCTGTCGATGTTTCTTGAAGCCCGTCCAGAGCTGATGACTGCCTTCAGTCTACAAAGCTGCTGTAGCCTCCACAGAGGCCCACTCACAGGCCACTCAAACCCTCTTCAAAAAGAGAAATTCCATATTCCTACTCAAGAGAGGGTGCAGACTCAGACCAGCAGCTCAAAAGAGGCTGCTGGAACTGCCAATACAAACAGCTTCTCAACTTCTATTATAAGAGGTTTTCATCAACACTTGGAATCCTTTGTATTATAGAAATATTGTAGCTTCCTACCCCAAATGAAGCACATTAAAGAGTGGACTTTATAGTACCAAGAGTTCTTGGGCCAAATCAATTTATCCTAGCACAAAAATTCTCACTGTGGAATAGGATGCAGTGGTTGATTATAGGTTCTGGAGTCAGAACAGCTCAGTTTGAATTCTGGCTCCATTAATTATAGCTGTGTGACAGTGGGCAAGGTACTTAACTTCTCTGAGCCTTGCTGTCCTCTCCCAGAAATGGGAGTAATCATAGAAATTACTTGGAGTTACTCTAAATAAAATCTGAGATAAACCTTGAGGAAGGTATAGTATCATGTGTAGCACCAAATCAGCACTCAACTAAGTCTTGTCTTATTTCTGCTGCTATAACAGCAATAGTAACAACTATAGAGCTGAGCAAAATATCTGCCACCACACCTCTATTTTGTTCCTGCTATTATAATAATAGTTAGGGTGTGTGTGTGTGTGTGTGTGTGTGTGTGTGTGTGTGTGTGTGTGTGTGTTTATCTTGCTGGCTCTTACTAAAACATGGTCCATTAGTTTCTTCTGGAAATTATACAGGCTGCTGATTTTTGTTTTGTCTGTGTGCTTGTTAATTATCCTTGGGTCTCTTAACACTGTTCCCTCCCCTTCACCTCTATGCCACCACCTTATCTCAGGACTCTCTGAGTGAGAGTCTCAGGAAACCATTGCTCCTTCCAGCTTTCGCTACTGCCAACTCCTCCAGCACAGTAATGCTACATAGTTAATCCTTCTAGAGGATACTCCTGACTGTGCTCTTCCCAGGCTCAAAAAGTTCCAACTCTTTAGCTAATTACTCAAGAGCTTCCCTGTCCTGGCAAACCCCTATTGCTCACTCTTCCCCCAACTCCCGAGCTTAAGCTACAGAACCCCACCCTCTCTTCTGAGCATGCCTTGTACCTTCCCACCTCTGTTGCCTTTGCTCATGCTCCCCACCTAGTTCGACACCTGATAAAAAATCTTTTCCACTTTTCTGGTCCAGTGGAAATACCATCACATTCATAGCAACTTCCCTGACCCCTCCCTCCTCTGAATGCCCCTGACATTCATATAGAGTTTGTCACACTACACCATAGGTAATGCCTCTTTGTCCAGTTCCAGGTTTTCATTCCAATCTGCCTATTAGACAAGCACACCTAGCTATCCCAAAACATCTAAAACACAGCCTGTACAAAACCTCTCTGTTCTTAGCTCCCCCCACATTTTTCACACCTCTTCCTCCATTCAGTAACAGTTAGGCAGGAATCTCAACTGTGTGGGTAGGGCTTATTGAACCCAACAAAAATGATATTCCTGCTGGGTCTCAGGATGGGAAAGCTATCCAGGGAAACAAGGTGACTCTAGACACAGGGCTGTTCTATCGTCCTATCTAGCAAGAGCTAGCTAATCTTCCACCACGTCCACCCTGTTGACTTGGTTCCCCTTATGTGAGCCTCAGTGGCTCACACTCCACTCTATATCCTTCCGTACCTTTAAGTTACTCATAATTTCTACTGCCTCAGTTCTTTAGAACTGAGCTTCAGTTCTTTAGAACTCACATCATTAATTCAGTATATAAATACTAAGTGTCTACTATTTTACAAGCACTAGGCAGATAGTACAAGTCTTTTCCAGATGGAAGTCCCACTCTAGACTGAAAGACAGATGTTAAACAAGAATTAAGATGGTGCTTCATGTTCTAGTGGGAAATTACATGAATTTGCAACAGACAAACCTAATCTGGGCTGGGCTAGCTCCAGTGAAAGGCAAATGAAGGAAGTGACATTTAAACTTCACTTGACCTAGAAAAAAATAAAGTTACATCCATACTTCATACCTTACAGATAAGTTCCAGATGGTTCAAAGACTAAATGCAGAAAATAAAACCATAAAAAGACCAAAACAAAAAAAAAAAAATCCCAGGACAATTGTTCTTACACTCTTGTAGTATAAAAGAGGTTTCTAACTATGACACAAAATTAAGAAGACATGAAAGACTGAATATGACTGGCTATATAAAAATAATGCTTAAAAATTTCTGTGTAACAAAACCCATCCTTAGCAAAATTAAAAAAAAAAATACAAACTGGCAGGGGGAATATTTCAAATTAAAATTAAAGACTAATACATATTTTTTCCTAATATGTAGAGAGAGCCCCTACAAATAAATCAGAAAAATACCAACAAAAATATGATAAATTATACACATACTTAAAGATGCTCATCTTCACTTGTAATAAAAGCAAGTGAAAACTACACTGAAATGCCATTGCATATCCTTCATATTGACAAAGATTAAAAAGCTTGTAAACCATACTGGACAGAGTTAATAAAAAAAAAAGATTTTTACATACTGCTGCTAAGACTAATAAATGGTTAGACTAATAAGTGAATGGTAAATGGTTTAGTCTCTGTAGAAGTTAACTAGCAAAATCTAGTAAATCTAGAAATATATTGTCCTGACAGTTCCATATCTAGAAATTTATCCTACAGATACAATCATATGCATATTCAAAGTTATTAAATATAGAAGTGATTATGAGAGGAAAAGACTTGAAGCAAACTAAAAGTCCTTCAGGGGAATACTTATAAAATGGAACAGTATGCAAAGGTAAAAAGGAATGCAAAGCTTTTATGTATGGATATGGCAAAATCTCAAAGACATTTTACTTAAAAATAAAATCAAGGTACAGAACAGTGTGTATTACATTATACACTTGCATAAACATCATACTATAAATCCTACTGTTTTGCTTCAGTCACTCTAGAAGCTGTAGTTATACCACAGTGCCTGCTACAGAGCAGACATGCAATTACTATTTGGTGAAAGTAAAGGAATTAATGAATAAAGGAAATAAAATGGATGAAGGAACACACTTGGGTACTTGGTCTATCCTCTAAACTCAATGTCATGTCCTTTATACATAGATACAAAATGGCTGTGGCTGAATCCTGGCTGTTTAGTTCCAAAAAAATCTAAAATACATCTTTATATCAGGCAACCATATATTAAATGAATTATATCATTGAAATGCACATATATAAAGACTACTTTCCAATATGTATACAATGAATTTTCTAGGTTCACTTATTAATATTCCTCAGAAAAAAAAGCATTAAGAAGTAAAACGTTGTTTTCAATCTTACCCTCAAAATCTCTCCATGGTTTAAGGGGGAAGAAGTCTAAAGTCAACTTCATTCTAGCAACTGAGTTTTCTACAACTAGGAAGGCCAAGGAGGCCACCTTGAGAGGATCATCTCTTACTTCTCTTTTGCATGAACTCCCTATGCTCACCGTTATTCTTGGCATGAAAACCATCATCACAGCCATAACCATGACAACCACCACCCTCACCACTTAATGAATACCTACTATGTACCAGCCTGTGCGCCATACTGAACATGCATCCTGGTCACAAGTCATGAGGAAGGAGCTATAGCACAAATGTCTCCATTTTGCAAACCTAGGGACAGGCTTAAAGACACGTGGACACGTGTGCAACATGCCGCAGCTATGATCATACTGTTTCTTAGGATGGAGTTGATTTAACGTTCTACATGTAATGTTCTGACAATAGATGGCTGTTTGCATAACCTGACTTACAAGCAACATACTAATATAAAGTAATAACAGGTCTAGGACAGATGATGCATGCAAAATCCAAGAGCAGTGCCTCTTTATCTGCTCAGGAATACTTAGAAAGCCCCTGCTTTGCATGTTAGGTGGCAGAAGAGCACCCGCACTCTCCTAAGTGATAGGACACCTAGGTGCCAATTGCCCAGTGAGTGTTTCTCACCAAGGCCCACTCATCGCAGGTTATCAGAAGATTCCTGGCTATTCATTATTATAACCAACTCATTCTCTCCACGGTAATTATCTGTGAGTAACATATCATACTGTCCTTGGAACCATCAAACTGACATATGATTAAATAACAGAAGGCTCTGCAGTTAAATTTAAAACCACTCTCTTACACTTCAACTCACACATCACATCAAGATCTGTCCAGCCATGGGAATATTCCAGTTGATCAACACCAAAGGCCAGTGAGACACTATTCCGTTGCTTCATGTTCCCATCTGAGAAAGGTGATGGTTATGTTCTCAAAACTTTCTAAAGATATTTTTCCAGGACATAAAGAAAAATTTTGCAGAGCATTCCCTATATGAAGTTCTGCCCTTGCCTACATTAAAATATCTTAGGAGTTGCTTATGTTTGCTGTTATGTCTTTACAACTATATGTGGGGTCTCACAAGAAATAGTATATTTACTGAACACACTGAGAATCACATACTTTTCAACTTTCATTGAAAAAATTATGGTAAAGCATAAGTTATTGTATACTCAGTTCTGTATGTGTCAATAAGAATAACACTTGTATTAACAATGTCACCAGTTAGAAAACAGACTGAAAGAGAAGGTTGATGGGCAAGCTGAGTTAAAACATTAGTCTCACTGCCCTTGGACTCAAAAAACAGGAGCAACAACAGGTTCTTCAATGGCAAATTTCTTTTCATTCCCCATCTCACTTTACAGTTCTAGAGTTAAGGTTTTTCTACAAAAATAATTCTGCACAACCCCCCTGTATTTTTGCAGATGTCATTTAGAAAAAACAACATTTTGCATCCCCAGTAAAATAGTTGCACCCAAAGCAAAATCAGTCATGTTCTCCTTTCCAATTCTATTCTATTATCACCTATATAGTATTCATTGAATTTAGAGTAAATTAAAATCATCAGAACTTTTTACAAAGAAAATATCCAAAGCCTTTGCTAGATATGCCAACAACACAGTATTTTCTTTAAAGACACACACAGCACCCACTCATTTTTAAATTGGTCCCCAAAATGTAGGCTTCGCAAAAATGCTACATTATGCAGTGTGAAAACTCCACCCACCTTTACCCAACATGGAGGAAAGCCCCAGACACTAGTTGGATAGGTTTCCCTACAACTTGATCTGGTATTGTGGATAATGAAGTGATAGAATTCACATTTCATAAGAAAAGTCATATAAAGGAAATAAGATATTATTTTTCTAGAAAGTGATTTATAATAATACTGAGAAACTATTTTTTCAAATTCCTTCCCCTTCTCAACATTTACAGAAAAGGCTAACATATCTTGAGAGATTTATTATTTGCTGATATCCATCCATATGGTAGTACCAACCCAAAGCCAGGGGTAGCAGAGGAATAGGGAGAAAATGGTTTTGAAAAATAACAGATGAATGGTTAATTGCACCAACTTGGTATCTTTTATTCTGGAGCCAAGCCTTATTAGGCCAACCTCTAACTATCTCTTGATTGTGCTGTGTTGTTCTCACTGTTGTCGCTGTTTGATCAGATTTGCACTTTGAGAGTGGTTTTACTCATCTCTACGGAACCTCAGAAACACACTGCACCACAAAGCATTTCAGCTAAAATACAAAGTGTGCTCCTTCCATCCTGCTCGCCATCCTAGAGGGTACAGATAGAGCGCCAGAGCAACACTAAAGAGTAAAAATAATACAAAGCATAAAGCCCCCGTTCTACAAATTGGAGCTACCTCAGCAGAACGTTAGCCATGGCAAGTCCCACCACGGCCAGGTCGGAAAGGTGTAAGAACCAACCCTTGGCTACGCCTCAAAGTTAGAAACCATTTCTAAATATAGAACACACTTTATGTTTGCAGGAGCTGTAAATCAGGGAAAACAACATTTTTCCATTCCCAATAAAATATTTGCACCCAAAGCAAAATCAACTGATTTCTGGCTTTCTACCAGTTCTGCTTGGGCATAAAATTTTCTGACACTTCACCAGAAATGTCAGCATTAGTATAAGACAGCTTTAAAGAGGGAAATGATTGTCTGACCTATGGATAACCCTCTCAACCCCAACAGGAAAAGGAGGTTTAAAAAACACCTGAAACCCAGTTTTTCCAGTTATTAGTATAAATGGGAAAAACTATTTTCTTAGTGGCCAAATCCTTCCTTATAGGAAGTGTTAGTCTTTGAATTCAGTGAGGGGAAGGGTCATGTCTTTTTTACTGCTATATTCCTAGCAACCCACACTGAACCTTGCATGGAGAAGAATTTCAATGCATAGTCGAGAAAAGAGAGAAAGGGGTGGAAGGGAGAGAGAAAGGAAAGTAAGGAAGGAGGGAGCACAGGAGGGGGGAAGAAAAGTAAGAAGGGAAGCAGGAAGGCAGAAAGGAAGGAAGGAGGGAGGAAAGAGAGAGGGAGAAAAGAAACTTCAGAAGGAGATCTTTTCTCCACTCCTTTATTTGTGTTTTTATTTTTCTTGCAGGGATCGAGTAAAGGGTGGGAGTAAAGGGTGAGATGAACTAATGGAAGTACCTGTCTCCAATAGTCATTTACTCAACAACATTAGAGGTATGACTGCCACCTCCAATGTGAGGTCTCTGCATCAAGCTAGAGGCCCATCCAAACTCAAGGAGGCTACTTTCTACTAGGAGATATGGCACACTAATTAACTACCTTAATTTAAGGTAAGGTATGACACAGAAAAAAAAAAAAAAGGGGGGGTAGCATTGAGAATATCAAGGAGGGAAGAAATTGTTTTTGCTTGAGGGTTTCAGAGAAGGCATAGAGTTGGATGTTCTACTTGGGCTTGCTCTGGAGGGGCAGCATCTGTGTACAAGGAACCAGCTCAGGCTGGGAGGTGGGGTGGGGGGGGCAGGCATGAATCTCACACTATCTCCTTGAAGTGCTTCATGGAATATATTCTGTGAACACCATATCTAGGAAACAGATGACTGAACACAAGTGCACAGGTTTCCCAACTGTAGGCCTTCCCAGAGTTTTTACTATGCACCTGGAGCCAAAGAGGCAAGAGATTCAATCTGTACATCAGAAAGGACTGGCTTTTTTGGGGGGGGGGCATCATCAAATCCTTCACTTACATGCTGTATCAACTTGAGCAAAATATTTAATTTCTATGAACTCTAGTTTCCTCTTCTCTAATATGGAAGAAATGACATTCCAATGTCATACAATAGTTATGAGAAATAAGTGCTACAAAAAGTGATTAATTCAGTGCTTATATTTAATCTGCATTGTAATTACTGCTGTTGCTATTTTTGCTATTTCTATTAGCGTGCATCATGAAAATAAAAAAGAATGTAATATGCAGGATTTCTTAAACAGTTTCATTAGTTTTTCACCAGCACATAGGTTTAGCCTAACACACAGTAGGTACTCAGTATGTATTTGGAGGAAAAAGAGTGAATTGCAGGATAGCAGGGGATGTTCTGGGCAAGATGGTTTTCATTACTTCTTTGGGCAACAGACCTCTGAGTTCTGGGCGGAGTGACGTCATTTTTTGCTAGAATGAGCACAGCGCTCAGCTTTGGGGAAACATCACAAAGAGTTTATTTTGGTAGAAGTGTTTGAAGTGACTCTGTAACAATGAGCTCACACCTGCTGCCAGGTGCCCACTTGCTGGGGAGATGCACCAGGCCTGTCACCAAATCCCCTCCTTAGAATACATGCAGCGAGGATCTCAGGAAATCTGCTCCAACAGCTCCTTCCTCTCCAAGAGGGGATTCTGAGGCACAAAGAAGCAGCTGACCCAGGATCCAAAGCAAACTGAAGGATAAGAGAGCCTTGGAGAGGCCTCAGCCTTCTGGTTTTACTTGGTTGATTCTCTGACAGAATTTTGAACTGATTTCCAAAGGATCCTTTTTTTTTTTAGTCAAGGGCTTCATGCATTTATCTAGATAACTTCATTTGTCATAAGTCACACACTAATCTTGCATATAGTTCCTAGAAATGAGCACACTTCACATAAACCCTCCCCCTGAGTACAATGCAGGGTCCTGTTCAGCTTCTCCGCTTTCCCACTGGTTTGTGTGTAAAGAGATTCTTAACAAAAGTGGAGTTTTCTACAGAGAGAACCCCAACAGGTTTAGACTGTGACATTTGCATTTTACCAAACACAAGTCTTCATATCCGCTCACAAAAATTTAAGCTAGAGAGTCTACATAGAATTTGAAAAGGAAATGAGGCCTTTTTTTTTTAAAAGTAGAGGAGAGAATTTCCCATGGAGTCCACTGCACATAGAACAGACCCAAGAGTTAGTGAAGTTTTCAAAGTTCAGATTAGGTGACAGGAAGGTACCAGGCAGACTACAAACTTCTATGGTAGGAAATATAAGGCATCATTTTTAATATAAATATAAATTATAAATTATAAACATATATACATATGTGTATACAAACATATATCTGCATGTATGGACATACAAATATATGTATCTCAGTTGTGAGCCATATAAAGAAAGTGCTTGGGCTATAGATTCTATATGAACCAATTGTTATATTTCACTTCATGTTAACTGGTAAACCTGGAAGTGGTTGGGAAAAAAGCATAGTTAGCTCTGGAAACTTGTCAAAACTCAAGAAAGCTTCCAGGACTCTACAAACCTTTTTGTTTCCAGGAGAGCAGGGCTGACCAATTCCTTCTACACTGAAAATATAACCAGAGACTGTTTACAAGGATTGTACACTCTCTCCATCATGTTCACTTGGGGCAGGAAGTTAAATGATATTACAGTTATCTGAATCTTGGTTTGACCACTACATACAGTCACCCTATGAGATTTGACCTAAACATTTTACCAAACCAAATCAGCACACCTGGCTCCTTGTCCAAAGAATCCCCTCTAACCTACAACTGCTCCCAGCCCTACCCTGGCATCCTGTCTTCTGAGAGTCAGGGTTTGTGTCAATTTACTGTGAGGCAGGAAAAGGCTAAATGCCACACAAGACAATTCCTGGAGAAACACATACACACACACCTACACATACAGTAAAAGGCCTGTAGACAACTTCTGAAAGCCTAGGCAGGAAGCCTGCTATGTTAAGGGAAAGGGGCCCCTGGTCTCAAGGACTGAAATATCAACAGGTGCAGACTTGGGGTAGCAAAGGGAAGGCAAAGGAATAAGAAAACGAAAAAGATAGGCAAGGAGAAAAACTTAAAGCTTCGTTAAATGAGCAGATCCAAAACTTAAAGGAAAGGTTTGGATGCCATGCGGCCAAGCCCTTCCACCCCCACCCACACAATGATCTACTGTTTCTGCGTACAAAGGCACCAGAAAGTGATTTCATAGCCTTTAGGTTTTTGGTGAGAGCAGTTCTCTGGGGCTGTGTTTTTAGTCTCTGTTTAGAAGTCTGTTTGGGGGACTATGGAGAACCGGCTTCCTTCAGTGTGATGAAGTTCAAGGCAGTTCCTATGGCACAGCCCATGTGGTTGGTGGGAAGGGCAGAGAAGGAGTTTCATCTTCCAGGACTATGAACCACAGGGGTTGGGAGCAGGCAGTGGGACATATTAGTATGTGAGCAGGAGGCGGCATTTTGAAATTGTTTGCTGCCAGTGTAATGCACTGGTCTGGTAATTTAGGTGCTGAGCAGTGGACAGGACAGAGAGGTGCAGACCTGAGTAAAGAAAAGAATGTAATATAGCAAACCTCTCAAAAGAGCAACTGCACTGGCTGCCAACTTGAGTCTCTCTCTCTTTTTTTTTAAGTTTAGGCAGCCCAAATAATACAATGAGCATCTCTTAGTAAACTCATTGACTCAATGATACAAAAAAAAAAAACACTAGATAGTCCTACATATTATGGAAAAGGGAAGACTTGCTTCACTTAAAGAAAACTAGTTATTGAGTCTAGTCCTCATCTTAGATGAATCAAACTTGGGATGTGTTTCCAAACAAAATGTCTGTTTTGCTCTTAACTTTGGGGTGCACACAGTCCACACTGAATCTAGTTTTACATTTGGGCCCATATGCTATGCCCTAGGTAATTAAAGTATGTCTTATAGCTAATAAAAATAAAGTTAAAAAGTTAAAAACCAAAACAATGACAGGAAATAACATGTGTGTACAATATGTTACTAACACACTGATAATTTTCAAAAGTAACTTTAAAAAAAGTATTGTAAATCTTTCAAACAACAGTGATTTATTAAGCGAAAAGTCTGAATGGTTTGCACTATTAAATTTAGCTTTTAAGTTGCTGTGTCCCAGGCAAATCTTTTGTTCTCCTAGGTTAAATTTAGTATCTTGCATTTTGTTTTTTTCCACTGCTCCATATTTTATCATCATGCAGTCAATTTTGCACTAGGAAGTTTCCTTGATGATTTCTCTCATTGACTTTTATAATCCAGCAATAGAACATATCAAATAATCCAACAGTGATTTATTTCCATCTTCTTTTTGCCTTTTCCCACTTATACAGCCTTCTCATAAAATAAACCTTCTCTAAGCATGGGATGAAATTTAAAAAAAAAAAAGTGGTGGCCAGAGGAAAATCATTTCAGAAATGTGTTTGCTGAACAAGTGCAAGCAATAAATTGAGCTTAGGAGGGAAAGGCGGTTAGAAGAAAAACTGAAAATACTAACCTGAAAGTCAAGCTGAGTGGAGCGAGGGTGAAAGCAGCAATTTGGAGGATAAGCAGAAAGAAAAAGGAATAGCAAAAGAGAATAAAAGGAAGGAAATGCATTAGTTTTAAACATACAGCCAACAGATGTAATATTAGCAGGTTTTATAACCAAATGAAGGACTTTTATCTGATATTACCCCAAAAAGTCCCGGCACACACCTTAAGCTGTTGTATTAAATGTGATACATTAGATACCGGTATCTGCTTTCATGTGCATAATCACAACAAGCACTGATGTGAACCAGAGGGATGCTCTGGCAACTCAATGGCAGAATTTGCCCTTTCCTGAAGGAATATTTATAAAGTTCCTATCTGTGCTCATATAAAAGTTTATTATTTAATAAAATGAAATGAAAATTACTGAGGTATTAGAGCTGGCGGTAAGCATTGATGTCAGATTTTATTTGAACCAGTAAGTTGGATGGTTATATCCCTTGTGATATTTTTCCTTCATCCCTGAAAACCTAAAGGAGCTGAGCAATTTGGCTTTCTGTTCAAAGATTTCCATTTTAGATGCTCACAGAGCACTGCACCTAGCCATAATCAAAGACACCATATAGAGGGCTTCCCGGGGAGGGGCCATCTGCCCAGCAGCCTCCCGAGAAAGGACAGAGTAACTTCCAAAGCTGAAAGTAATTTTTTTCAGTTGTGAAAATGAGACTCATACTTCATCACTGAAAACACCCAGATGCTTGATAACTTATTTGTATAAAAATATTTAACATGCCCTTCTAATCAGTCAAAGCAATAAAGTCTCTAATGCCAAGCAAAAACTAAAAGAAAAAAATCATGATTCTCTTTAGGCTACCTTGGGAGCACACAGTGGACACTCATTTTGTTAACCTATAAAAAAAAACCATTTGCAACAAAGTGAATAAATATTTACCAGCCATTTACTCAGTGGGACTCCACCATTCTATACTATTCAGAAGTAGCTTTAAGCTTTTCACATGGGAAGGAAAAACAAAACAAACCCTCAGGAGAAAGCTTAAACATGAACATTTCAAATGAAAACAGTATTTAGTACAGTGATAAAAATCAAAGCAAAAATTGAAGATTAAACACATGGTGAAAGAATTTTCCTTGTAACTGAAATCCCCCTCCAGAGCGTTTTGTAATTATGAATGTGCAGCTGATCAAAAATAAGATTTGGGTCAGGCCATGGTCATTGTGGGGACTCTGGTGATGCTGGCCCCAGCTGCTGTTTCAAATCCTTCTGGATGAAGCTGAGCTTCATAGCCAAGCTTTAGGGAATCCTGAGCTGAAATAGCAAGCAAACATTTAAGATTTACTTGCCTTTTTTCAAGGGTTCCTAATTTTCATCAAATTCTCAAAGGATCCATGGTATCCATGACTTTCCCCCAAAAGGTGGTTAGGGATGGTATAAAACCATTAGCCACTAATGGTTTTCTTTAAAATAGCGAATGGTATTTTAAAGAAATTCCTTCAAATATATTAATAAACATAAATGAAAATTACTTAGCAAGATGAGTTTATATCAAAACAAATAGAAGCAGTATCAAGTTTCTTCCACACACCATGAGACTTCTAGAACATACTATCACAAATTTTTTTTTAAATGAAGCTTAAGTTTACATTTTGTGAAAAGAGTTCTGAAAAGCATTAAAGAAATTATGTCAGCACATTATTTTAAAAACAGGAGAAAAAATAATAGTGTGTTTCTCAACCTTAGATAAGGCACTTTTAGGCATCTAAAATGATTTCTTGATGTCCAAATGTCTGGTGGCACTAGTCCCGATCCAGTTAATGAAGTGCCACCTTGTTTTCTATTCTGATGTTACGCCTTAGAAGTAGAACCCGAGGGAGTCACCCCCCTCCCCACAGTAGAGAGGGAGGGATGTGGTCAAGGGCTTGACTTGGGCATTCCCTGTCCTTTAGACAAACGCTGACAAACCCCATAACATATTTAAGATAATTACATGAAAGGTCACCTGACTGATTCCTCTCCATGAGTCAGATGCCAGAAATCAACTGGCAGCAGACGCTGTTTGACAGACTCTGTTAACCTCTCTCTTCCCCCAAAGGCACCAAAAGATTAATTCTGAAACTCTTAAATAAAACTCAGAGATTTTGATGGGCAATGATACAGAAAGACCACATATTTCACTGTCTCTAATGTTTAATTTGCTATTCAATTTTGTAGCCTAGGTAATATCTAGCACTGGTGATCGAATAAAGACTTCAGCTTGATTTGGACCAATTCTCCAGGGCTTGCTCAAGGATTGCCCCCCCCACCCCCACCCCCCCGCCCACCTTGTATCAAACTTCCCCACAGAAGCCTGCATTCCAAGGCAGAAGCTCCCTGCTGAACTATCAGGATCAAGTGCAAGGGGTTACAGACGGATGCACATGGGGACCACACTGGAGCAATATGCACTTTGAAAAGCAAACTCTTTAATGGCTGATGAAAAACATCATTCATGTGAAATTTAAGAGGTAAATGCATCCATGTAAGTACCAAGCATGTGCTATTTGCAATATATACATTGTAAAGAAAATTTAAAAGTGGGAAGATTAACAGAATAGAAAGCAAACATGAATTGCCCTCTGAGAGAGAAGTAGGCCAGGGTCAGTGTCGTTTTAGTTATTCTGAATGCTATATGTCTTGTTGTACATGACTGAAGTTCTGGAATATTTTAGAGGACTAGCTGCTTTTAAAAAGAACTCTTTCTACTCTGGTAGGTCATATTACAGACCAGAGACCACAAATTTATTTCAAGTTCAATTTTTTGGTTTTCAAAATCACAAACTTAATTGCAAACACTCCTCCATGACTCCAAAATGGAGATATATGTCACATTGCTAAGAAATCTTTAGTTCCCAACATTATGAGGTATTAATTTTGTAGTTTCAGCCAGCAAATGGAGATACTGCCCAATTTGAAAAGAGCTGCCTGACAAGCCAAGGAAGACATTTTGGTCAAAATATCCATGAAGTCCAGCAGATAAGGCTTCAGAAAGGCAGGCCAAGGCTGCACTCTCCTTTTCCCAAGAAATTTCCTCTCTTGATCTCTAGCCCCAACTCCTCAGGGGCCTGGGCTGGGGCTGGGGCTCAGACGTTTCCCAGACTGTTGTTCTGCTGCTGGACCCAAGACACAGGCAGGCAGAGAACTGGGACAGAGTCAAGTCCCACCACACGCTTTATGAATTACAGTGCCTGGGAGGCATCAGCTTTAAGGAGAGGCAAAAGCAGAGATAAAGAAAATGTGCAGAAAGTACATAAAGATAAATGCTTGTAAAATCACTGTTGTTTTAATGCATTCCATATTGAGGAAATAAAAATGTGAATATTCTTGATGATTTAATGGCAAGAGCATCCAGCTAAGACCTGTTTGTCCAACTACGCAATTACGCTATTTTATGCAAATATTTATAGTAGCTGATACTAATTTTCAATTACAGTTCTGGAGAGCTGGTTCAGTGCAGAAAAATGCTTCCTCAATGTGGGGCACATCACTTTCCCTCATGAAAGCTAATAAAGATGAGGCAGATCTCTTGGGTCACAGCTACAGTGGCTCTCTGCTGGCTGAGTGACTCTCTGGTGCTACACATATTTTCTCATCTGTCAGACTTGGATTCAAAGCCAGACTTGATTCTTATAAACTCTACAACCTTGAGGAAGTTACCTAATTTGTATAAAGTCATAGTTTTCTCATCTATAACATGGGGAGGTCTTGTAGGTAAGATTAAATAATATACAGTAACCAATACACTGTCAGCATAAACTATATATAACCTATTACTATGATTCTAATGGCTATTATTCATATCATCAGTATTGCTATCTAAGGCACCTCAGGGCTTGCTGTTTCTCACACCAGTGGACTACGTTACAGTTTTGTCTCTTTCTGACCACAGGACCAACCCAGAGGATTGTTTAATCTTTCAGAATCTCAGTTCTTTCACCAATAAAAGAGACATGAGCATAACTTCCCTGTAATCTTATACCAGCTTTTTAAGAAAAATTTTGATCCTAAAATATAGTTTGGAAATAGCTGTCTGGATATCAGAACATTCCCGCATTTTAAAAATAAAAATGAAGCTCTTAAAATATTTTAATTTGTATACTTAACTCAGGAAAAAATATTGGTTTCATTGCTAGAACTGATCACATGCAATAAAAATCAGATTATCCAATTAATGCTAGGATTTTTTAAATGGTTATATATTGATTTGGGAGGTGAATATATTAAATACTATATTTTAAAATGTTTGGCCCTAGCCGGTATGACTAATCGGATTGAACACCAGCCTGTGAACCAAAAGGTTTTGGGTTTGATTCCTGGTCAGGGCACATGTCTAGGCTGCAGGCAGGTTCCTGGTTGGGTGTGTGGGAGAGGCAACAGATTGATGTTTCTCTCACACGTTTCTCTCCCTCTCTTTCTCCCTCCCTTCCCCTCTTTCTAAAAATAAATAAACAAAATCTTTTCTTAAATGTCAAAATTTCATTGAGAACTAATCTATCCATTTAACGCAGAGCTACTTAATACTGAGAATTTATTTGTTTTAGCATTCAGCTTTTCATGATGATATAACTGTCCCACCTTACACTGGGAATTGGTACCTGCAAAGTATGATACATTTTAACAGGTTGTCAGGGATTCACTTCTAACAAGATTCAAGGTCATAGAGCTGGCATGAAGCAGAGGCAAAACCTGAACCCAGGTCTTTCTGTTGCTAAAGGCTGTGATCTTTCCACAAAAAGCTACGCTGCATATATCTTCAAGTCCTTTAGGCCCTCACAAGTGTCTTGATCAGAGCTGGCAAACATTCATTGATTTATTCAAAACTGGGCTGATCTCTTCCATATGTACTAAGTCTAGGAAAGACAAATTCTTCCTTATTACTGAACCAATAAGGAATCTTGAAAGGTTATGGAGTTATGTAAAATTATTCAGAAATTCTTCCTTATATGAAATATAGGAAAAAACACTAATAGAAAGCTTATTTTTAGAGTCCATACTATACATAAATACAATATGGATATGATTTATCTAAAATCTAAATACTCTGGAACCCCTATATAACCCCCTTTGTTTTTATACAGAATTTGCTGTCAGGTAGGCCTGGCTTAGACCCTTTTCAAAAATATTTATTTATCAAATGTCACAAGGTGCTCTTAAAAAATAAATCCCAAGATGTATCTGTTGTGTGCCAGAAAATACTGGAAGGACATGAACTCTTTATACTTTCCCCTATCTAGAATAAATTCCCAACTACTGTATAATTCTCTATATTCTTTGCTTGACAAAAACCTTAGCCACAAATGTTTATCTTTGATAGGAGAAAAAAAACCTGAGATTTCAGGTAGTCGAAGCCTTAATTTCTCACACATTTTGCTGGCATCAATGCTAGACTATTATTTTCTTAAACACTTAAGTACATAAGCCATCAAAAGATAAGCCAATTGCACTCTGAATATCCCACAGAAACACATCATCCTAATAGGCTGTATTCCTCATACATAAGTGGTTTCCAATTTGAAATATGAACATGCCTCCTGAATCCACTATGACTTGAGATGGGTAACTAAGTAATCAGTGTTCACTCACTGTTGACAGTCCACAACATGACTGCAAAATTTACCTCTCAAGTTCTGCAATCTTCTTGTCTTTGTCATTCTTTTCATTCTCCACCTCCTTGAGGATCTCCAGCAACCGGTCAACTTCTGCTTGGGCCTTGCCACACTCATCGCGGTAATAAGATGCCTCTTTATCAAGCTGTTTTATTCGGTCTGCAAACTCAGGGTTCATCCTGGAGTCATCTTCAATATTATGAGCCTTCAATATTATATTTTTAAAGAATGTAGTTAAGACAACAATTTAGAATAAAAGACAGTGCAGTCACCAATGGCCCAGAAATTAACTCTGGAGGAAAAAATAATAATAATAATCACCAAGAATTATGGGTATACTGTCAGTTAAAAGGCAAGATAGAAAACTGCACATTCCAGCTACTATAGAAAAATGTTGGTTTTAAATTATATTACAATTTCACAGGAGAGTTTCTGCTACTGTTGATATTTTGTTGTTCCATTAAGTGTTTCTACTTTTTGCTTTTTTTCTTGCCAGAAGCTCAGGGATGATGAAGTCAGAGACTGTGAAGTCTTCCTGGTCATTTGTCAAGAGGAACTAAGACAACTCATCTCACAGTTAAGAAGATGATTCATACCAAGAGCTTCCTTTTCCATTACCGGAGAAACCGAGATAAAACAGCATTAAATTATTTTTCTAAGAACCATCAAGGACATATGTAAAACCAGGTAACATATAAGAGACTTGTTGACTGATCATGGCACATTTCATCCCACTGAGAAATTTCAGCAGAAGATGTTGTTTGAAAGGAAGACTTGGAAGTGAGTAAGGGCTTTCCAGCTAACAGTCATACCCATAAATTCTTGTGCTATTGATTAAATTTAACCTGAACCAGGAGGAGGATGAGCTAATTCATGAACAAGCACACAGATGAGAATCTGCAAACACATGCATGGGGGGTGGCAGCGTCACACACAAGGACCGACACAGCAACAACACTGCAGAATCATTTGCAGCCAAAGTATTTGTGGTTTTGTGTGTGTTAGACTGTGTCATGTATTTTTTTTTCCCAAAATAAACTTTTGGCTGAAATATTCCCAGACAGATGGAAATAACACTGCACTGCAATGTTTTGCCTACCCCTTGTTTCCCATTATTCCTAATTGACTTCTTCAAAGAGCAGGCAGGGAGAAAACAAGTAGTTTAACAACAGTGCACATTCAACATAGAAAGTTCAGAGAAGTCATCTATGTATGTATATCCAACATCCATGTGTGAAATAATAAAATGTTAACAATTTATTAGGACTAAAGTTGTTCTGCTGTCTTGCTATGGAGCGCAAATGCTCATTGTGTTTTTATATACCTTTTTTTTTTTTAATTTCAGGGAAAAAACAAGGCAAGCAAGCTACGGCTACTGTGGGGTCAGATGAATCATGCATGGTTAGAAAATACTACTGTTAAAAGGTTGACAATCTTTGCAATTATTTAGTAGAAAAAATTCAAAAATTAGTATAAATAAAAATAAATTTCTTTATGACAAAATAATCACTTTTAGGATAGAATTTTGCATGTAACATATTATTTAAGCATGAGGATAGAAGGGGAATAATTTGTTTTCACTCTTTTTAAGATTTCCTTATTTAAGGAAAAACTCAACTATGCAAAAGATCTTGGGAAAATATAACAATATTTTCAACATGCTATCAGATACTGGTTTACCCCCTTTTAGCAATATTTCTCAGAAAAGTTAGTTGTTTTTCAATTTATTTAGTATGTACACTGGTTTTCATTATAATAGATAGTACACAGTTTCAATACAATTAAAATAATCTGAAAAAATACTAAGCTAATATGCCTTTAAGAATTTATTCATCTAATAATTTTATTTTAATTGTAGTAATGAATATTTTCATTTGTTAAGCTCCTCTTCAAAATGTATAGCAGATATTCTATTTTAAAAGAAAATATTCTATATAACTAATTCTATTTGTGGTAATAAGAATCAATTCATTACTCTTATAACAACAAAAGCATTAAAAGTACAGTTTTTAAATTGCTAGAAAATAAAAAAACAAAAATTCTCATGTTAATTCTCTTCCACTTGTATACTATCTTACCTTATTTTATGGAGGTGAAAAAACTTTTCATAACATTTTTCTTAAATTATCCAAACAATAACATTAAGAGCCTTAAAAAATTAATAAACTGAGGTATGAGCCACTAGAAACACTCAAATAAATGAATAAATATTTTTATTGGTTTCTTCTGACAAGTTAAAATGTCTTTCTTCACTCAGATTTAAAGATTCACAAGGAGCTAGAAGTCAGCCACTGTGGTTTATTTTGGTTATTTTAATTCTTTAGATGATTATTATCACAATTTTTAATAAGTAGCTACAGTTGCAAGACCTAGATTCATCAACGGGGCTTGTTATACAGCTAAGTAAATAGGTTTGTTTAATTTTCATTGATAAGATACTACATACACCCTAGAGAAGCCTCCCTGCTAGTTTTACAGAGAAAGCTGCTAGTTATAGGTTTCTGAGCACATTCCTTATTTTAGCTTCTTAAAGAGAAGAAAATAATCCAACGCTAGCTTTCAACTTGGAGGTGAAATTAGATAGGCTGGTAGTCTTTTCAACTCAAAAAGTGGGTGTGGTTAAAGGACTCATGGGATGTTTGAGGTACAGAAAGCTGAGACAAAAATATGCATAAATCTAGACCACTGTTGGCCTCACATGGTACTAGAGTTGATTATGTTATTAAAATAAAGACCATAGCCAAGTTTAAGCTGGCCAGGTGTCTGTTAGATAATATACATTGGTGTTAATGATTCTCCTTTTTAAAGGAATAGATAACCTCAAAAATATCTTTGAGTTAACTATATCCATCCATCTCTATATCAATATCTACTGATTTCTGGGCAAAATAATTTCTATCAAACTACCTTCAATATTGGTACCAGAATTTTTGGAGAGGTTATCAAATAAAGGTGTAAATAGATAGTATTTAAAATTCTTTAAGTTAGTAGAAAGCTGTAAGAAAGTGTCACAGAAAGATGGGAGAGTAGCAGCTGCTTCTGGGTCAGTACCAGGGTCCAGGTAAAGACCCAGGGAAGAGAGAGTTTCATACGACTGAACACTGTGGTAAGTCCCTGATCCAGCCTGAGTATTGGAGCCAAAAGTCTTCACAGAATTTATCAAAGACAGTGCAGTTAATCACCTCTATTCAGCCTGAATCACTATTTTTCAGAGGGTGGGCTTAAACTGTTAACTAGTATAGCGTGAGTGTGTTAAGCTGTGATCTATAGACTTGGGGATGATACTATACTAAAAAACACAGGAGGAAATTCAGCTTACAAAGCCAATGCTTCCTTCAAAGTTATAAGGCAAGAGGTCTCATCTAAAAATGAGACCTCTCATTTTTAGAGTAAACAAAGTAGTTTTTTTGCATTTAGATAATACTCTTACATTTTCAAATTATACCATGGGTTGTTCGATCTGGCCTGTAGCTCCCAGTGGAGATCAAAAAAGGAGATAACAGATTTGGCCTAGTGTACTCTAGATACTGCAGAAAAAAATAATAGATATATTGAATAAAGCATTTCCTGAACAAAGGCCTACCAAGGCATTCTGACCCACTCAAGGTTTAGACTGACAATGCACAGTAATTATTTCCCCTATGAACCTGTTGGTTTAAAATTAGCTCCCCCAAAAGGTCAGGAAACTATTGCCCATTCCATTCTCATAAGGCATATCAACTTTGTCCATTCATTAGGAATTTAGCTCTTGAAAATGCAAGATGGTGTGACTTTTCCTTTAATGATTTCAGAACCTATTTACCATAAATACAGCCAAGCACACTGTCATTTTCAGATACCCACTAGTCATTAAAACCAAAGGAATATCAACAAGCACCCTTTTCTAACTATCGAGATTTAATTTGGCTGATGACACGGCTCAGTTTAAGAGAAAATCCAGGTACCTGGCTCTGTCTCAGAGTATTTCTGGTAACCTCTAGAGCAACTCTCAAGCATCTATAAGATGTGTTTCTATTAAGAAACATAGAATATTGACAAAAGAATACTTCAGACATGTCTATATAACGTATGAGATCAGAAGGTTTTGAGTATCCCCCAATTATGTCTCTTGAATTTTCACATGTGAGAAAATTTTCCCACAAATGTGAATAATCAAAATGAAGTTTGGAGTCTCATTAATATGGGCAGGCCTTGGTATTTTGATGTGAACTGATTCTGAAAGCTTGAATCAAGCACAAAGGAAAAATCTGGTCATGACTTGGGACAAGTAGTACATAACAATACCTAGTGGTTATTTTAATGAAAGAATTTAGAATTATTTCAGGAATAAGGCAAAATTTCAGATAAATAATATACCTAAATCAAAGTTAAGAGTAAAAAGTGGCTAAAGCCAGGTATTGATAGTATTAATACAACAAGTTCCAAGTTTATTTACACTCTTTATGGGAAAGTTGGTCGTTGATTACTTTCAATAAAATGACAGTTCTTCATTCCAAGTGCCTGAGAAGGAAATCATCAACTTTGGTCCAGAAACCTGCTGTGAAACTAGGTGGGGAATATTCAATTATACTATTGTATGACATTCTTTCTTTGAAATGGGCCCTAGTGACTTTAATAAAAAATTGTATCTCTCACCACACATTAATATTTCTCTCCCCATCTTTCTCCTTCTCTACCCTTCTCTCTAAAAATGAATAAAGTCTTTAAAAAATAAAATTAAATTAAATTTTAAAAAAATCATGTCTCTCAAACAAATTAGCCATGACCATAAAGTGCAAGTAGAACACTAACTAATGAATCCAATGATTTGTCTTCTACATGGTTTCTGGGTTTCAGTAATAATTTGCTAAATATATGCCCTGTAAAAATATGATTCTCAAATGCAACACCTATAGGGCTTTAGTGTCTGTTAACTGCGTTTTAACACTTCTTTAATATCTTAACAGCAGAGCAGGTTATATAAACTATTTTAAACATATTTGATTTTAATATTCTAAAAGAAATTGTAATCTTCACATAATTCTGAGTTATGAACAAATATTACTTTTTAAAATATAGTTTTAAGGGTTATTACACAACTCTAGCATGTAATTTTTTTATTTTATTTTAAACCCAATTAATACCAAATATAATAGCTGAGACTAAATAATACATTTGCAAACTAATGAGAATGAGTCTTTGGATATTACACTATCTAGTTCTATAGAAAATTATTCTTTCATAATCTAGCTATGTACATCCAGAATGAATACAATTTACATATTATAACTATTCCTAAAAGAAATTTCTTGTTATTGATGGAACAAATAGGATATTTATAAATAAACATAAACAAATGATCAAAATAATTTTTCTAATGTCACATATACAAAATGAAAAAGAATCAACTGCTATACTTAACACTTTTTAAGACCCTTCAAGCAAACAAATAATAGCAATTGTTAAGGTAATACCTTTAAACTACGGAACCTCTTAAAATTAGCAATGTAGAGAACTGAGGCAATTACCTGGATGTTCTGAAACAAAACATGTAACTTCAAATCTTAGTGTCATTTCAAGGGTTACTTGAGTTCTTTAGATATTGAAAGCCCGGATCAAGTGTAAAGTGTGTGTGTGCATGTGCGTATTTGTACATGTTCTATGTCCTGATTTATCTCTTAAATAGTTGTAGTTTTCCAGTCTAAGACTGAATCAAATAAATTTCAAAACTAGGCTAAAAACCATAAAAAGAAACCACTGTACCCAGACAAAGACTGTGGAGGAATATATAATTCAGACCATCATGCTCCTGGGATTACACAGTCCTACATGATGTGTAAATCAGAAAGACCTCACTGATCATTAAAAAGATTTTTTTTCCCACTGGACTGGAAAAATGCTTGATCTTTTTCTTATAAACCCTTATATAAAATGTGAGCCCTGCAAAAGAAGCATTTGCAGAAGAGATGGGGTTTCAATGGATAGTGACTGCGTGCGGGAGGGGCCAGGAGGAGGACTGCATGTGTGTGGGAACAGCAGAGTGTGCCCTGGCCCTCAGCAGGGTTTCCCCAGAGCCTCCGGATTAGTCACTTGGCTTGTAGCAAGGAGGATGTTATAGAAAGCACCACACTGAGGACTCAGAGATCTAAAGATTTATTTAAAATGTATAAGAGAATTCTAGATACCATCTCTGGACACTAGGACCACAGCAAAGAAGGTATTTGAGAATAATGAAGAAAACCGTATTATTTGACTCGAAGTAAGAACTAAGGGAAGAAAATAACTCAGCTGAAGGTAACTGGCACAGTGCTTATAATGACAAGACAAAATCCCTCCAGGAGTGAAGATGAGTATTTAAGCTGCAGAAAGTTTATTATTATAAGAAGTAATAAGGACAGAGAGGCAAAATTTTAGATTCCTAAGAAATGGCAATAGGGCATCATTTAATAAAAATGTTTTTAAAAGTAGGTTTATTGCTACTCTAAGAAAACATTACTCTCAGGAGGACTTCAAAGCTTATTATACTGATTTAGTTTAGATTGATGAACATAGGATTGACTGTAAAATTGTCTTATTTAACAAAAACAACTAAGTTATAATTCAACAAATTTTGGAGGTGATCATATTGAAAATAAACATACAAGAATAAAATAAATTTTATGTACCTATAACTGGTTAGAAAATAAAAGGAGAAAAACAGTATTCACAACAATAACCTAAAAATTATATATATAGAAATCCTTAGGATTATGCTTAAAAAGAAATACAATAGGCCTGTAATAGAAAAATATAAAAAATGTACTGTAAAAGATTACTGAAATAAATAAAAGTTTTATCAAGTTCATGAATGGGGAGAAATAATATTGAAAAGACCAAACATTCTAAAATTATTTTATAGGTTGAATAGTATTCAAATTAAAAGCTCCAACACTTGGGCTTTTTAATTGACAAGGCAATCCTAAAGTTTACTTGGAATAGTGAAAAATTAAAGAGCATTAAAACAAGACAACATGAAAAGCAGAAAGAACTGGGGTGGAATTTGTTTCACTATATGTTTAAAAATATATAAAGACATAATAATTAAAATTCTGATCCAACAAGCAGCTGACATTGATAAAAATGAACAGGAGCTCAGAAACCAAGATATTTGCCTCTATGAAAACTTACTATACAATAAAATAGTGTCAGGATCAGTAGATAAAAAGTTTTTTGTTAAAGGGCATTGGGATAATTAGTTGATCCATTGAGAAAAATGTAAAGTTGAAACCTCATCACTCAATATGCATCAAAATAAAACAAAGTTAGGCAAAGTAGTAAAATTGATGTACAAACTAACATTAAATTTGTTTAAATATAACTGAGTATCTATTCTTAAAATCAGAAGTGACTTCTAAGTGTAAAGGCAATGAGGAAATCTAAAAGGGAAACGCAGGAATGTAAAAATAGTTCTTTATGTAAAAAAAAAATAAGTTAAACATAACTTTGCTACAAATTTGACAAAGGTTCTATCCAAAGCATAGAACTCATAGAAACCAATGAACAAAACAGTAAACTCAAAAACAAGTACTTAAATGATTTAAATGAACATTTTACAGAAAAAAAATACAAATAGCTAATTAATATCTTTAAAGCCTCAACCACACTAGTAATTAAAGATAGGAAAGGAAAAATGAAAAAATCCATATATGCATTTACCAAAGTTATGTAAAATGATGGTTCTTGGTGTTGGTTAAGGTGTGGCAGAAAAACCTGCCTTTATTTTTTCCTTTTTATTGAATTTATTGGGGTGACACTGGTTAACAAAATTATACAGGTTTCACGATTCCACAATACATCATCTGTACACCATGTTGTGTGTTCACCACCCCAAGTTGGAAAATGCTGCCTTTATTCAGTGCTGGGAGAAATGTAACTTGGTAGAACTTCACTAAAATGCAAGTAGCAAGAACTATCAGAAGCTTTCTAAAATCACTGGCCAGAAACTTTCTATAAAAAAAAATAGAGAAATGGAAAAATTAATATGGAAAGATGTTCTTCAGAACATTGTTTATATTGGCAAACACACACGAAAGAGTAAAGGAATGATCCACATTTGGAAAATGAGAAAATAGAGTGGAATAACCATTAAAATAGTGTTGTGGAAGAACAGTTAATTATATAAGAAAATTCTGATATGTTATTAAAAATAGGATATAAAACTCAATAAACACTTTAGAAAAGGAGGGAAGGAAGAGCACGGGAAGAAAAAAGGAAGGGAGAAAAGGAGAGAGGAGAGAACAGTAAACAAAAAGATGTTTGGTCAGGAAAAAATCGAATGTTCCTAGTGATTATTTCTGTGAAGTGGGATGTCCTGTTATTTTTATTTTTCTCCTATGTCCTTTCACTGTGGCCATATATTATTTTTATAACCAGAAAAACATAGTCATTTTTTAAAACACTATTAAGGATAGAAAATCCATCATGCTGCATCCCTATCAGTCCAAAAACAGAATGGGGCCCCAAGAATATCTGCAGACAGAGAGTTAACATAATGAGAGTTTGGCTATATTCCCAGGATGCCAAAACAGTGGGTCAGCTTAATTAACTCAGGGAGAAAAGTCAGTTAATGACCTTTGAATTACTCACCTACAAAGCTGAAAAGTTCATGTTTACATCCTGGAAACCCAACATTGGGGTAAATAAGGCAAAGTCCAGAAAGAGCCATGCCATCAGTATTTCTGGAAATGGCCTAAAAGTTAACAAAGCCATTTTTTTGGCCCTACCCACCAAACAGAAGTCCAACAGGGATGGTGAAGTCCTATGGGCCTGGTAAATCTAAGCTGCTGCATACACAAAGTCCTCCCATGTGTTCTGCACACCCCCAAAATGTGACATACTTAGGTTTTCTTACTTTCCTTAACTAGCAAGCATGAAACAATTTCAGCGGACTACTTTATATCTTTTTTAAGTTATCTAAAGAAAACACTCATTTTTTTGTCATGGTCAATTTTCAAGCTTGAAGGTATCCCATTTTTATTTGTCTTTCTTCACCTCCCCACTGTCTTTTTTTCTTTTTCTTATTGTTGTTTAATTACAGTTGTCCCCATTTCCACCCCATTACTCTACTGTCTTGAGCCTGCTTATTAACACTGCCATGTAAAAGTTAAGAGGAGGGAAATATGGATTATTTTTGCTGCTCTGCTAAAAATCATATTTAGGGAAAGAGGTTAATAAAGATGCATCAACAGTCTGCAAAAACAAAATTTGTTTTGAAGACTGGAGTGTGGAACCTGAATCTAATTAAATACACCCAAGCATCTCATGTTATCATGTGGTACGTATTCCGAAGTAGTGGCTTAACAAAAAGCTGTTGGCTGAATTGTTTCCTTTATCCATGCTATTCCTGTTCCCTGTGATGGGAATTTATAAACAGGAGGTAATTAGAATACATGATGGCTCAGATCACATCTGCCCAATAACAAATTCTGGCCACCCTTATGTAATATCTCTCCCAGCAAGGCTCTTGAGTTGGCAAAACAAAACAAAACAAAAGCCCCCCTTTAATATGTTAAAGAAACAAATAAACTTCTTCATATTAATGCATACCTGAAATTAGGATAAAAAAATCAGTGATGGCCTCTTGACCATTTTACACATATTTTTAGTAGTTACCTGTTTTTGTATTATTAAGCTATAATCAGAATTGTTACTATCTGTTATTAAGAGGCTATATTTTAGCTTGTCCTCAGCCAAATGCCATGCTTTTAACTCTTACAAAACCCACAATAATGTTAGGCATTTACCAGTCTCAAAGAGCAATGCCCTATTTTTGAATCTAAACCTATCTTAACTTCCATCATTTGAATGTAACATATATTGCAATGTTTGCTAGATAAGTATGCATTTAAGGATCGAAAAAAGAATTCCATGAGCCTAGATCTGCTGCTGACCTCTGCTTTTCTATAGCCTTAGACTTGAAGTTAAGATGGAGGGAATATCCAAGCTGGCAATATTTCCCTGACTTCCTAGTTTTTAAATTTCACATTCAAAAGAAATGGCAGTGGACTATGCTCAAGCCATTTCTTCTGACAAAATGGAAATGGGAAAAGATTCATCAATATTTTCAAAAACTCCCCAGTATAGCACACCGTGACATGTGATCAATAGATCCTCATGCTTTGATATGTTACAGCGGCAACATTTAGGAATGACTTACTGGGTTGTACATCTGATTGAACAACTGCTCAGCTTGCTACATTGCAAAGTTGGGGAAGCATTGAAGCACAGACAGGGAAAGAAGGAAAGATCCAGAAAAACAGCATTAGCTCAACAAATCCAGTGCATTTGCACAGACGACTGGTCATTAAAAAAGAAGAAATTTGTTTCTAAACATTCCACAGTGAAAGTGAGAGGCTCTAGGGAAATAGAAATGTTGACTTTGGCTCCTAGAAAAGAATAGCTGGAATAAGAAATTTAAGGTTTGTGTTACTTTTCCTTTCTCAAGTTAAATAACCCATGAAATAAAGAAAGCTGTCCACTTTTGATGATACATGAAGTGCTGGCCTCTAGCAATGAATCAGAAGAAGTATTTTTGGCCAAGTTTGCTATTTATTAGCTGAACTTCAAAGATGGTAATAATAAAAGATTAATTAAATCTTATCATTGAATTTATAGCTCTTCTTTTATATTAACACAAGCCTGAATTTTCTATTCAGTCTAACTTTAGAAAAACATAGATCAGCAAACAGCAGATTAGCAATAGCAAAAAACCCATAAGCAAGATATTACAGGATTAACAGTGAATGGGGGAAGTACAAATTTAAGTGAACAGGAAAAACAAAGGGAACCAAAATACACTATTATCCATTCATTGCTCATTACCAGTTCCTACTGTCAGTTCATAATCAGTAGAAAATATAATTTTTACTAACTATCTATTATGTTTTAAGTGCTTAAGAATCTGAAATGCTCTCCTGACTATTTTGTGTGGAAGAGTTAAATATTTGTGGATTTAAGTACACTAAATATTATTTTAAATAGCACTGTCAAGTTATAATTATTAAATAACTGCATTATTAATTTGGGGATCAACATCAAGGTATAGAAGGCAAAATATTATAGAAAATGTTTACTTTGCTTTACTCTAAGACATGTATGTGCCTTTCAAAGCCTGAATTTTTTTTGTTTGGTCAACTTTACTAAAATAAATAATAATTTTGCTGTAGTTAATAACTTCTTCAAAGATAATATTAATTGGAAAATAACATTTTTAAAGAGAGCATAAATCATAACATTTCAAATTGCTGTTGCTTCTCAACTGATTTCTAGTCATGTAAGGTAAATTTACACACACATATTGAACACCAAATACTCTTAAAAAGACAAATTGATCAATATTATCACTAATCGGTTCTTCTCAACCCCTAGGTGTCTATTTTGATGAATGAATGCACTAATTTATAAAGCACACTCAGAACTAGTAGCTATACATTATTTGTTAGTACCATTTTATCAACCTATCAGTAAAGATTTTCTCACATGTGAACATTTCATTGCATTGTTTTTAAGATGTCAGACCAAATGGGTAAGAAAGAGTTCCTTTTCTGCCTATAAGCATTTTTCATCACAAAGTATTGATATTTGGAAATATCTTAAATTAACACATATAGTAAAGGGTTAAAAACAATTATGTATATGAATGTTTCCCACAAACTTTTATAAAATGACTCACTTTACCAATTTCAAGAATTGTTTATAAGACAAAAAACAAATTTAAATCTTCATTTGGATTCCATTGTCACTGGCAGACAAGGTTTCTGTTCAGCTAAACACATCTACATTGTGTAGATTTTATGGCAAAAATACCTGTACGCTCACAAATCTTGAGCAAAATTCCACTGGGAATTCATGGTTTATTTATGACATAATAAAACTATTATGTTTTCAGCTTTCATTTAGTAACCCTTTATATTTTATTCACAAGTCACATACCCTTTTATTTAAAGGGAGGCCCAGACACTCCTTAAGCTTTTATAGCTGCTTATTTTTCCATGAGTAAATGATGTGTTTATATGTATATTCACATACTGTTGGCTTATATTTTCAAATATTTCATGTAGATCTCAATTCTTTTTAAGGTGATGGGTACTTGAGGTTTTTATGGAACTATTTATTAGCAGAAATTAAAGACTACTAGAAAAAGTATTTTAAACTTTTGAATTGAGTTGATGCTAGAGAGCCAAAAATAACAAAATAGCATCTGCAGGTTAGGTATGAAAATATTTAAATTATAATTACCTTATTTAATCTCACTGTACTATGCATTTAGGAGATGGTATAAGCAAAGATTGTTTATATACTTAGAAATAAGTTATCTTTTCATAAATTAAGTAGGTCCTTTACAGTAAGGTAACCATATTGGTTACTTTAATTCTAGTGATATGGCAGACTATTAAAATATTCTTGGGAATAATGCTAAGATGTTTACAGAATTTTATTTGTGAAGTCCAGTATATGGTGTCTACCTGTGAGTTAAAGGAAACCACATAATCGAAATGATTTCTTGGGCAAACCATACGTATTTTGAAAGAAACTAAATTGAATTGCATAGATGTTGATTTAGTAAATTAGTCAAGTCATATACATGGAAACTATAAGAATCACTATGTGAACCTTTTCCTTTTAATTACTATAGCATTTCAAATTCCATAAATGACTTACACTAAAGGGGAGGGTGTCTAGAAAAATAATATATAGAGTGCCCTCATCTGCATAACAGCTCTTTGGAGTTGATGAAGGGAAAGTATCATGCCCAGGTCTATCTGAGGTCCTCCTCCTTCAGGACTCAGCACAATACAACTGAGGTAAGACAGTACAAAGGACCACCAAAGGAAGTCAATGAAGTTCTCTTTTCACAGAGTTATCTTTATGATCTTCACAGAGCCTGCTCTATGATCACAAAACTGTTGGGTAAAGAAAAAGTACATTTCTTGACATGCGTGTGCATGTATAACATTGCAGGACATATTTATATATTCATCAAGAATGTGTATCATACACCCAGTGCATAAATATCCAAGTCAATCTCCATTTAAACACCCTCAAATGAACAATTGAAATTCTTCTATTTATTGTTCAAGATTTCTGCTTAACTAGATATTTCTTGAAAAAAAGTGAGTTGTTGAGTTGATTGGGAAATAGATTTTGCAATACAGATTTTCTTGCTTTTTTGTTGCAAAGGGATTTGATGTGTATATATATCTTTCTGTATTGGTAAGGAGACTTTATTAGTGTGAAATTTGTCAAGACAATTTCCTAAAATTCCATGATAAAGTGAATACAGTATAATCACATTTCAGTTATATATTGCATCATACAAAATAGTATATTAAATTTTAAGATATCCAGAATAATTTCTCCAAAAATATAAATGCTTTCACATCCCTATCATCCATATCATATATTTCTATAATTTTAGCAAATAAATCCCCATTCCAATGTGCTGTGAAATATACATAGTCAAATTTTATTATATGCTTTATTTCATTTTTTTAGTTTCTTATCTCCTTTGAATAAATTTATAAGTTGTCAAAGGGAAACAAATGCTCAAACTCATAATGTTATGAGTTTTATGTACACAGTGAATGCAGACATACCAAACAACACAGGGCAAAGTCAAAGGAACAACGCGTGACTGGAAATGTACTCCACAAAAACGTCCAGTTCAGAGAAAACATGTCAATGCTGCAGTATGAATATCCTGCATTCTTTTCCAAAGCCTTCTACATAAAACAAGCTTTCTTAGAAATTAGGGCCATTTCAGGTCAAGTATAAATAGTCATCCCACAGGTATTCCAGGGACTTGACTATTTTGGTGAACTTCTAGAAATTTAATGTCATCAGGTAAACTTTGCAAAGCTCCAATAGAAAAGCTGACCTGTTTCTAAAAGAAGAAAAAGTTTATCAATGCATAATCAAGCCCCTGGCTTCTTTGGTTTGTTGCAAATTTCCATTTATCTCTTTTGATAGTTGAGATTTGCCCAGAGAGTGATGGCTGGCTTTTATATTTGCTACTTCCACTACTATTTTCATGTATTTTTCAAGTTTTTTTCAGACAGGAAACCTAAGATAATTTTCCAGGTTCACAGACAGATTTGATGCAGACTTCTTAGGACTAAAGAGTGTTTAATTCTTTTATCAGCAGACAGCAAAAGATAAGTTTTTTTTTTTCTTTTCCTTTCCCATTTTGTAATTCATTATAAAATAAGCATTTTCCCCCTTATGCTTCACTTACCTTTTTTAACTGTGCCTCCAGTTTGCTACATTCTTCTTTCTTTTGTTCAATGGCTATTTCTAGAGATTTTAATTTAGAGTCCCTTTTCAGCCCTGCTGAGGCTAACGAAGATGCATGTTCCTTGAGGTCAATTAAACTAGACTAAAAGGAAGAGAACACTAGTAAGTAAAACACTGCAATTTCTACTAGCAATGTCTTCTATTTGAATACATTAATTCTGTATCTAGCAATAAAGTGTGCATTAGACAAATGAGTAAATATAGGCTTACTAGGGTAACAATAGTCTGCTCTGGCCCGGAAATTAAAGTTGGCCAGCTTACAGAACTGAGCAGGATCTAATTGCAACACAATCAAATGTGACCAAATGGTGCAGTCAGTAAAGGCATGTTCCACGTCTCAAAGCCATGCTAATGATGTAAGTCCCAAGGTGGTCTTTACATGTCATGGTAAAACAGACACCCTGAACCTTCCATTTACATTTATTGCTGTCAGGTCATGCAGACTCTAAGACAAATATGAAAGAAAATACTGACGTTAATGCTTTCCCACCCTCCCTCTCAGGGAAAATCAAGTATAAAACACCCTATTAAATTTTGATAAAATTCCCTTTCTTTAACAGACAACTGGCCAATGGTTTTCAAATATCTTTTGTGTAATCAAAGATAAAATCATTTTAAAATTTAGAGTAGATTTTATGTTCCAATGCTTTGTAAATCAAGACTCAGCAGATATGATGAGCCTCTCCAATTCAGACATGGGGTTACCTAAAGTCTTCCATTCATCATTTCCACCCAGAAACCAAAAGTTCTCCTGTATAGTCTGAATTTTTAAAACTAAAAAAATAAATAAATAAATACTTGTATATATCACAGAGCATAATTTTGCTAGCTAGGATGGCAAGGTCCATCACTAAATATGAAATCATTAGGAACATCTAGCTATGTGAATAACATGTTCAGGTTTCACTAAAAGCAGATGTTGTACATTTCCTTTATGTCCATTTTCAACACAGGAAGACACTAAGCACACAATGCTTTCTGTAGATGATGTTGCCTAATACTTCACACATGGATAATCTTGTTGATGAAGATACTACCACCATCACCCAGCAAACAGCCCAGCTAGTAATCCTCTAAGGGACAGGTTAGCCATTCTTATTTTTCAGGTCAGGAAACTGAAGCTCACAAGAGCTATGTGTCTTCTCCAATGTTACTAAGTTATTAAAGGGAGACACAGACCTCAAGCCCAACTCAAATATCAATACTTTTTATCATATTACTCCCCCAGAAATAATATAGGACCTTATAATCCAAGCATTTTGTCATGGTAAAGATTATTCTCACCCTATCTAAACTATAAACTCCCTGCTAACAACAATTATATGTTGTTTTCTTGACAGCTTTTAAGTTGCTGAGTGTTATAGCTTCAGGTGTCAACTCGGCTAGGTTCTCTTCCCCAGGTACTCAGTCAAATCTGGGTGTTGCTGTGAAGTTGTGTTGTAGATATGACTAACATCTACAATCAGTCGACTTTAAGTAAAGGATATGATTCTCCATAATGACGGTGGGCCTGATCCTATCAGTTGAAAGACCTTAAGAGCAGAACTAAGGTTTCCCTGAGAAGGAAGAAATTCCACCTGTGGACAGCAGGTCAGCTACCATCTGTGAGTTTCTGGCCTGCCCTTCCTGACATCCTGCCTTATGGATTGTGGACTCACCTCGCCAGCCTCCATAACTTTGTAAGCCAATTCCTTGCAATAAATTTCTTAATATGGTTAAATTTCTTAATACAGTTCTGTTTTTCTAGTGGAAGCTTGACTGACACACCTAGCCTGCTGGCAGGCACATTATTATACAGGAAGAATAAATGTTTGCTGAAATGCCTGCCTGAAATTCATAGACTGCAGGCATTGTTTGCAAAATTATTTTCATTTAAAATGTATGCTCCACCACGTCATCAAGATCTCTTTTCAAGCCCTGGCTGGTGTAGCTCAGTGGATTGAGCATGAGGTGCGAACCAAAGCATTGCCAGTTTGATTCCCAGTCAGGGCACATGCCTGGGTTGCAGGTCAGGTCCCCAGTGGGGACCACGTGAGAGGCAACCACACACCGATGTTTCTCTCCCTCTCTTTCTCATTCCCTTCCCCTCTCTTCAAAAATAAATAAATAAATAAATAATCTTTTTTTAAAAAGATCTCTTTTCAATAAGATGTGTGTATACTTTTAAAGGAGCAAACCCATGAATAGCACTTGTAATCAGTGGCTGCAAATGAGTCAAAGCCTTCTGTAACATATCAACTGTAGTAATTATAGATTCCCCAAGTTACATTTAGCAGGGAAATAGTAGGAAGAGGATTTATATTTTTTATTTTCATATCAAAACAATAATCTCCTGTCTAAAAACTTAAATTTTAAGTTTAAATTTTAGGGAGTATAAATTTTGCTTCTGAGTTTCCTCAAAACTCCTATTATTCATCAATTCTCCCCTTCTTGGATTCCTAATGCAGAGAATTATCCCTTGGATTCCTAATTTATAGAGAATTATCAAAACTCAGCAGAGTGAAAGGATCTGTACCAGCCCTAAAGGAGATGGGCATTTCCTGTCAGGTGGTTGCAGGGGGATAAGGGGTGAAGGGACCAGTTGTGGATAATGGCACATATGTCAGAGTTTTGACAATTGAATAAAATAATGTGCATTGCTGCTTCTCAAACCTCTTCAGTGAAGTGTCCCTAAGTAAACTAAGGGGTTATAGGTGTACCTCAGAGTAGGGGGCTATAACCCAAAGCATTCTCTCCATGATCCCCAAAAAGAAGTTTCTTTAAAGTATATTGCTTTACTGAAAAAATGCAGGTGAGATGTGTTTCGGTTTCCATATTTACTCTAATGTGAAAATATTGTTTTAAATTTTTACCAGAACATGAAAATGATCTCCCAGAAGAGCAGCCACATTTAACTTTTTGTGTCCAGCCTGGTACCAAATCTCTTAAACTGTGGGTACTGAGTTATCCCCAGAAGCATAGATGAATGTAAATCACCCAACCCAAGAATTTGTTGAAAGCTTTCAATAAAGTGGAGCTGCTATTATTATTATTAATGCTTTTGTTGTTATCTCAAACAAAAAGTCAATGGACACTGAAAAAAATATAGAATCCTCTAAGCCACACAAATATGATAAGTCATGCAGAAGAATTTTAAGGAGTTCCATCCTATGCAGTTAGTAGAGAAGATGTGTATTGAGCATTATTGATTAAGAGAGTTACAGTAAATATTTTCCTTTGAATTCAGACAGCTTTACAAAAGAGGGATAACTATGTTCCCCAAATCTTCACACAGTTCCTCAAACTAAGTCTCTGGTCTCTTGAGGCTACCATAAATACAGTTTTATGAGGACCATCAATATCGTTCAAGTTCATTTGTTTTTCCAAACTCACCTCTTTTTCAGTCAGTTCAGCTTGTAAAGCATTGACCTTCTCTTTTAGGTCTTTATTCTCTTTTCGGAAAGATTCTATCTCTTCTAGTCTTTCCCGATCATCTCTCTCTCGCTGTTCTTTCAAACGTTCAATTATTCTTTCCTGTGAGGCAATTGTCAAAAAAAGAAGTGATGAGAACCCATCTCTCACCTTATCATGTGCCAAGATATGCTACAAAATGAGGTAATACATGTAAGAAATTCCCTACAAGAATCAACACACATAGATATTATTAAAAATTTGGTTTATGAAGAGAGGCATAACAGAGAACACAGCTTTTGGCTTGTTCATAAAAGTTAGCATTACAGAGTTGCAAGGGACATTAATGTTCCAGCTCTGAGGTTGTTTCGGTTCATGGTACTTAGAAAATTTCAAAAGCAGCTCCAGAAAAGGGAGGTTCAGGCACCAAGACCCTGGACCTGCCAAAGCCTCGCCTGGGCAAGGGAAGAAGCAGAAGCAAACTCTTGGCTCTACCCTCCTTGCTTCTCTTTCCCTCCTGATGCAAAAAGACTTTCCTTGGTTTCTGAAGACTCTTCTCTGACTGGAAAGGGGACTGGAGTGGGGCAGGACCTCCACCGTTCAGGACTGAGGACTGACTCACAGTGAGAACTTGAAACAAAATAAAAATAAGCTCATTGTATAAGTGGTTTCCCAATGTGTCAGAAGATGTTTATTTACTTCCAAATTTTCCCAATGGCTTATTGGCAATAAGTAAAGACTCTAAAACATTGCTTGACTTTGAGCAAAGTTCACATAGCAGCTTTCCTGTATTGAGAGCTCATTACACATTAGACATGGTAATGTGCCCCACTTACCTAGTCTTCATCGCAACTGCGAGGTCTGAAGCACTGCTACTGGGAATAGTGTAGAGGTGAGAAAACCCAGGCACAGAAAGACCAACTGACTCATCAAAGGTGACCCAGCTCATAAACAGAAGGCATACCCTAACGCCCATAGCTCTCTTAGTCTTAGCCAAGCCCATGAGACCACAGGGACACAAACAAATGCCTGGAGGCATTCAAGTAGATCTGAGGACCTGCCTGCCCTTGACTTTCATACCGAGATAAAAATACTACTCTGGTAGTAATGTTACCGAAACTGTGCAACCTCACTGATATCAAAATAAGAACCTTCTTTTTTAAAAGAAAATTCCACTTGGGAAAAGTTCGAGTTAGATTTCTAAAGTTGGTATCAAATTACCCAACATATATCTGAACTTCCTTTTGGATGTCATCATTAAAAAATATTGGTGCAATAATGACATTTAAATATTCTGATATTATCTTCTATACTGTATAAGTACATAGTAAAAGACAATTCCTGATACATAAGACAACTGTAGAACAGTGTTTAAAGCAGAGGAAAGTTAGTTTGAACACTTGGTCTATGATTTAAGAACTCCCAGGGAAGCAACTGTTCTATCTCAATGACAATAATTTTTGTATATGTTTTCAGGGGGGGAAGAGTAGCATTATTGTTTTGCAATTATGTCAAAATACTTTAAAGTAAAGTATATCATTATGACAGCAGGAGTGAAAATAGAATAAATGAGTCTATTAATTGCCTATATTTCTTTCTTCTTGATTCCAGCAACGGCCCTATTTGACTTTGTCTGTGACATTGGAGAGTGGATGATTACATGATCTACAGAAGAAAGAAATGGCCTCAGTGTATGGTAAGTCTCTCAAGGGTTTTCCATGATTTCAGCAAATAAGCCCTCCCTGCCTTTTGCCTACACGTATTACAAAAGCCTCATGACTGGTTACCTGGCCACCAGGCCCTCTCCATTTCTTCACTTCTACCACATGGTTGTTGTAGTGACATTTTTAAAGCCCCAAACTGACTGTATTACCTCACTATTTGACATCCTTCCCAAGAATCACTTTGGCCCAATCGTGTGGCATTTATTCCCACTCAGCACTGTGCCCATGGTTTACTGCATGCTCAACCTCCGAGGCCAGCTTCTCCAAGGGCAGCACTCTAGTCCAAAGGACTGGGCAAACTGTCTGGCATACAACAGGCAATTAAAAAGGCTGATAGAAGAAATAAGAACTCAACTTAGGAATCATCTTGTCTTCAAAGGAAGGGAAATGAAATTAAGTATGTGTTTTAACATCTAGAAGGTGTCAGAGTCATTTGGAAGCAAGGTTGATTTACTCTAAGCACTTGTACTATTGACTGGACATTCATTGATGACAAAAAACATCAGCAAGCAGTATAACGTTTTTAAGTGTTATTGATGATTCAATACTCCAAAATATTTCTCCGTCAATCACAAAACTAATTTAACTGTCAGCCACACAGGGCCAGATGTCAAAAACCTGTGTTAAAAAGCCTTAATATGCCATGATCTACTTGATTAACAGCTAACTTGTAGAAATTCCAACAATGTGTTCTTGTTTTAGTCTTATTTGCATTGGCAAGTGTTCCTTGTGCACTCATCTGGCCCTGCACAGGTCTAATCTCTTTGTGCTTTATCACTGGGTGGGAACTGAATTGCAGTGGCCTCCAGCACTGCTATCTGGCTTTCTCAACTGCTTATCTAGTATGTGGCTGCAGCAAGGCTTGGGAGACCAGCTTTATAAACACCATGCATTCTGTCTCTTGAGCTTCTGTGTGTCAATCCTAGAACGAGGTCACACTTGATCTTAACTTGCTAAGTGGCATTATTTTTTGCAAACTCTGAATATGTGAATAAGTTCCTGGAAATTAAAAGAAGTAACACACTCCCTGGGATGTAATAACCTACGTGGAATGGTGAATAGTGTCTAATGGGTTCTATTCACTGCCCAAAAGATAGCAAATAATTCAATGTTCTTATGAATCTATAATTGTTAATAAATCATTTTATTTTTTGCACCATGCCTTGTTCCAGAAGATCTATTCAATTATACGTGGATAAAACTTGTGAGGGAAATGCCGTTAAGGAGATGAAGATGTCAAAAGTGCAAAGATCAGAAGGTTTGAGATTTAGTCCTACTCCATCACCCGTGACCTGAGTGGCCTTGGGATAATACTGGGTAGGCAACAAAGTCCCAACCAAGGGCCACCTTAGAGCATAAGTGACTTCCTGGAGTGCTGGGTTAGAAAATAGCTGTGCCAAGGTTGATTAATGATGTCTGCCCAGGGCTCAGAAGTGGCAAGTGATGTGGCACATCTCCCAAATTTTATTTCTGGACAAGTCATTTTACCTCACTGAGCCCTTTTCTCATCTTTAAAATGATAGAGTATAGATTTAGTGTTTATCAAAGTATGGTCTTCTGACCACATGCATCACAATCACTGGGCATGATGCCATTAGAGTTGTCTCATTTTTTTCTCCCCTTTATTCTCCTCCACCCTGTACCCCCACTCCCACCCACGCTCCCCCCAACCCTTAGTTCATGTTTATGGGTCGTACATATAAGTTCTTTGGCTTCTCCATTTCCTATACTATTCTTAACCTTCCCTGTCTATTTTGTACCTACCATTTATGTTTCTTATTCCCCATACCTTTTCCCCCATTCTCCTTCCTCCCCCTCCCTGCTGAAAATCCTCCCTGTGATCTCTATTTCTCTGATTCTCTTCCTGCTTTAGTTGTTTGCTTAGTTTGTTTTTGCTTTTGTTTTTTAGGTTTAGTTGTTGATAGTTGTGAGATTGTTGTCATTTTACTGTTCATAGTTTTGATCTTCTTTTTCTTAGATAAGTCCCTTTTATGTTTCATATAATAAGGGCTTGGTGAGGATGAACTCCTTTAACTTGACCTTATCTGGGAAGCACTTTTATCTGCCCTGCAATTCTAAATGATAGCTTTGTTGGATAGAGTAAGATGTTAGGATGTACACAGAAGTTTGATACCTGTTGGAATAAATACTGAAATCCACTATTCTTTCTCCTATGATAGAAGGCCTTGCCATTTCCTATCCAATGATTTTATGTTTTTCAAATACATTAGCATTGTGGTTGTGGCACCTTTAGAAAATTCCCTCCAAATAAATTGCTGTGTTTGCTTTTATTCTTCATTACTACAAAAGGCAAAAAAAATCAGATGCAAATAGTGTTTGCAGACTAACAGCTCATGGGTCAAAGCTAGCCCACACAGCTATTTTGTTTGGCTTGAGCATTCTTATTGTTAAAAATCTGAACTTGGATGTTTTGAGACAGGTCAAGGACTACCCAGCTCACCGCAGTTGCCAATACTCCCTACTTCATCACACCAAACCTACTTCCCTCATTTTTGTTCCCTGCCAGCCCTTTGAGAAGACATCTAAGCTCTCAACTCCTCATCTATGGTCCAATTCAGATTTCATGTGCCTGAAACCAAGGATCAGCAAATTGAACAATTATGGCCATGGTAGTTCCAAAATTGAGAATGGAACTAAGAGATCAGCAAATTTAAACGTGCATTTTGAAAATAAGGTACTAAGAGACACTTGCAGTGGGAGAGGCTTACCCCACTTGATGCAATTATCAAGCAGTGGAGGCAGGTTGAGGGGCCAGACTCCCACAGACCCCAGCTGTGCTTCCCAGTCATCCCCTTGGCTGCAGAGAAGTGCTTAAGGAAGGGAGTAGTTTCAGATTTGGGAATTCTTTGGGATTTAAACTAGAATAAATCAAATCTTAATAGAGCCAAAGGAAAAAAATGATAGAGTTCTGCCAAGAATTCACAACATGGAAAATTATATGGTATATGTTTACTTCTTTAAATTTGGAGAAAGAAATGAAGAAGTACAAATAGGCTGACATCCTACCACTCGAAAACTGCAAAATGGTTACATAATCATTAACAGTTTGAACCAACATTCCCTCATTCAAATCTTACAAAGAAAATTATTATGGAGAGCTTTGGAAATACAATCTTTTTTTCTTTTTTTGGAAATACAATCTTGAAAAATAAAAATAGAAGAATATCTTGCCCTGAAAAATCACTCTATTTATACTTCTTATAAGTCTTCAAGTAAAATCTTAAATCTTATAATATAATCCTAAATTTATAATCTTATAACTTTTAATAGAAACATGAAGAGCATCTAGCCATTGAATATGACTCCTTTTTCTGTCATATTTTTAACATAGGTTAGTTGTTCTCAGACGGCAGTGTACATCAAAATGACCCTGGGAGGTGGCTAAATGCAGATTCCCAGGCCTGGTGCAAGGTTCTGATTCAGTAGACATATGTGGGGCCTAATAATTTAGATTTTCAACAAGCACCACCTGTAGTTCTGAAAAAGTCAAAGAAGGCCTCTTTAATATACACTGATTTACATAACATTCCACAAATGGGAAATTTGAGGCCCTAGGGGAGAAAGAGTTACTTGGCTTCCGAAATCCTATGTGTTTTATTTATTTATTATCTGTTTCTCCTTCACACCCATTAAAATCTAAACTCCATGAGACCCAGGATTTTGACTCGTTTTTCTGTCTCTGCTGCATCTCCAGTGCCCACAGCAATGCCTGTGATACAGTGGGGACTCACTCAACCGGTGTTTGCTGAGCACTCCCCCAGGCAGGTATTATTACACCAGGCACTGAGTGAAGGTCAGCTAACACACATAAATGGCACACAAATATGGGTGCACTTCTTGGGCTTGGAGTCTAGCAGAGAAGACCAATTAGTCACATACACACACACACACACACACAAAAAAAAAAAAATCAGACAAAAGCACAATTAAAATTGTAACACGAGCTCTGGGAAGTTCACAGTATTCATGAGAACATAATGATTTTACCTAACAGCGTGCCCTGAGAAAATGACTCTAAAATAATAATAATAACCACAGCTATAATGTATTATACCTATGGTTCTAAATCAGAACTGAGGAATAAACTGAGGAAGTTAAAGATTAAGTAGTTTGTCCAATGTAGTAAATGTCAGACCTAGGATTTGAAGCCAGGCAGTCTGACTGCAATGTTCACATTCTTAACTATTGCAGAATATAGCTTCTCAGGAAACTGAGCTCTCAGAAGAAGAATTAAGTCTACAGAGAGCAGAAAACATGTCTGTATAGCATATAATAGCAGTAATAGTATGTGCAAAGGGTCTGAGGCAGGATGGAGAATGGTACAGCTGAAAATCTAGAAGGCCAATATAGTTACAACACAGAGAACAAGGGAAGAGAGATGTGGGATGAGGCTTGAAAGGAAGGAAAGAAGGAAGAAAGAGAAAACAAAGAAAGGGAATGGGGCGGGGGGGGGTGAAATAAAAGGGATAAAGGGAAAAGGAGGGAGTGTGGCAGAGAAAAAGGAATATGACAGGCAGAGGGATGGTTGGTCAGATGAGAGCCAGATTAGATGAAGGGATGGACTCTATGGGCCAGGTTAAAGATTTCACTTTTTATCATCTTAAGAACAAAGATAAGCCAGTAAAGGTTTTAAAGAAGGGCCAGGGGTGAGGTGATTGGGTTTACATTTCTAGAAGACACCCTGGTTTCAGTATGCCAAGTCTACTGAAGAGGGCTAACATGGGAGTTGGTGGCCCGGCTGGGGTTGTTAGTGGTGTGAGTGCATGGAAACAAAGCAGGCACACTTCAATGCATCTTCCAGATCTCCTTCCAGCCATGTTTCCCTAAATCCGGATACCTCGCTTTGTAGTCCAAGCTCACCTTCTCTGACAGAGCCTCCTCCAACGTCGCCAGGGCAGTGTCTGTATTACTGGAATCTGTCTGCAGGGACTTCACTCTGTCTTTCAGATTGGTCAGTTGCTTGTCTTTATCCCTAAGTTGTTCTTGCAAGTTTTCAATCTGAAAATAAAGATTATCATATTTATTGAGCATTTGATTATATATGTAGGGCCAAGATTCCAGAAGTGAACTTGTTAAAAAAAAAATAGACTTGAGATTACAGAAATTGTCAGCATTATGAGGTTACATTTTGGTTAAGAATCAATGTTGTTTTGATGAGAGTTTTTGTCTTCCTCATAATACAAACTTGCATTTAAATGGTGACACAGGTGAGCAGAATATCTCCCTCCATATAAATGCAATCCCATCAGACATGTAAGCACCATTATTTCTATCTATTTCTATCCCTTTCACCAGCACTTTAAGTCTCAAATCCATAAACCTTACCATGGTACAGTAAGTCAGAGAAACACACATATAATATTTATTCACTCAATGAACAGAATGGGTACTCAGTCTGCACCAAGCACTATATCAGTATAGAGCAGAACCTATGTAGTCATTCACTCCCTCCTTTATTCAGCATTAAACTTTGTGATATGCCAAATGTTGTCAAGTGGCTGTTTCAAAGTAGCCACATGAAAAGCCAAGTAGGTTATCACCAGTAGACTGTTAATGGGAAGAACTTGTGATATAAATCAAATGTAACAAGTACTAAACACTCCATTTGGCAACTAAGTCATGTGCTGGCAACCTACCAGGCACTTTCATCCACTATCTGCAGCCTGAAATAAACAGGCCAAATAGGCAATTATAACGCCTGCCCAGGAGCAGCAGCCAGGCCCTTCTAGTGGGCATTGCGTACATAATCATTCATGTTTTTATTCTCTGCTTTCAAACCATGCATTTCTTATCTAAGAATTTTTTTTAAAAAAGCTCCACTGTACAAACAATTTATTCATATTAAGGGTTTTTAAGTGACAAGGAAAAATAGTAGTACAACTCTGCGATAAGTCCATTCAAAATATTTGTATTCTGCACCCAGGCTTTCTCAGGAAATCATTCCAAATGCATGTTTCACAATGTGTGACTCAAACAAATTTTCAGATTACTTGATTCATTTAGCATTCATCTGGAATGGCCAGTGGTAGCAGCGATAGTGAGGAGGAGAAAGTGACAGCAGAGGTGGCAGCAGCAGCAGCAGCAAAATGGCTGTAAATACAAAGACAGTGCTACTGCTAACCCTCAATCTACAGCACAGGTGGCAAACACAAGGCCCACGGGCCGAATCTGGCCCCTCACCTTCCTTTATCTAGCCCGGCACCTTGGTTTTACCTGGCGGCAGCACCGAGCTCTTGCTTAACTGTTAAGGAGTAGTTACATTTATACAGTCCTAAAATTACATTCCGTCTTTTGAAGGCAACCCTGAGGCTGATGTGGCCCCTGGTGAAAATGACGCCCCTGATCCACAGGATGCAACTTGGTGAATTTTTCCAATGGTTACAATGGTGGTGGGAAAACAGAGATGAATTTTTCCTCCTTCCCTTCTTCCTTCCCTCCTTCCTACTTTCCCTTCTTCCTTTTTTCTTTCCTTCTTCTTCTTCTTCTTCTTTTTTTTTTTTTTTTGCCCGTGTATCTTTTTAATAAGACATGATTTCTTCATTGAGACACATACCCTGGAAACTCAGGTTATATATCAAATAATTAACTTTCTCCTTCATCAAAATGCAATGCGTTCCTATCCAGTTCTCACCACTGGGAGAATTCACTGTTCCTCCACAGGAAACAGGATTTCAAAAGGCACAACCATCTGCAGTCAAAACAAAGTCTTCCTCCATTCCAGACCAGTGTTCATAGAGCTTTATAACACCATAAGCACACACATGAATGAGCAAGAACATGGACATTTACATGTCAGAATGATGGTTGTTCTATAGTAGAAACCAGCAACTAAGACGATTGACTTTTTTTAATTTTTAAAAAGAATTATATTTATTTATTTTTAGGCAGAGGGGAAGGCAGGGAGAAAGACAGAGGGGAAACATCAATGTGTGGTTGCCTCTCACATGGCCCCCACTGGGGACCTGGCCTGCAACCCAGGCATGTGCCCTGACTGGGAATCAAACCAGCGACCCTTTAGTTCACAGGCTGGCACTCAATCCACTGAGCCACACCACCCAGGGCTCATTATGCAAATATTTAAAAGCATGTTTGCATACAGTTGTCACTAAATGGAAATAGTAGAATGCAAAGGGGGGAAAAGCAGAATGTGAAAAACATAATTTTGTGTTAAAAAGTTCTTACATAAAACAAAATATATATAAAAGAAACTCACTTAAAATGTTTTTTTTTTTTTTTTTTTGGTCAATGGTATGACTAATGATTTTAGTTTTCTTCTTTATACTTTCCTACATCTGCTGACTCGTTTTCCTTGAACATGATAAACAGAAGACCAGGTAACCAGAATGAGGAAAAGTTGCCCAGAAAAATGCTCCAAGTTTTGATGCAAATGCTACTACTGCAGATGCTGTTGCCCCAGCTGCTGAATTCCAGAAACTGAGCACAAAGCCAGTGGGACACCACCACCACTAGCCCTGCAGCCATGCAGCTCCATGGCCTTGGCCTTGCTGTCACTACAGCAGAGAGAGCTCCTCACATTTCCAACATCCCAACAACTCTGGAGCAGATATACCTATTGAGCAGAATAAAGGTCAGGCACACAGCCCACCTGCAAAGGAATCCAAGAAACTAAGTGTTGACAATTTCACCTTCCAGCATGAGAGGTCCTTCATAAGCTCTAAAGAAAATCAGAACATGGGGTAGCCAAAAAACACAAACCTCATCTCTACAACACCAAGGGAGAGACCTGGGGTTAGCTCCTAAATCCAGCAAATTACACTCTCCTGGAACAATTATTCTAACTACCTCTCTTTGAAATTCTTACAGGGCTATAAATCTAAGCTTTGATTCAGACACTTGCCCAAATGTCATTCATGCAACGTTTTGTTACCAGTCTGTGATAAGAACACTGGAGACATCGAGAATGTCCGTATATCACTCCAATATTCAAGAACATGACTGACAGGACTTCCAGCCAAGATGGAGGCATAGGCAGACACACTGTGCTTCCTCACACAACCAAAATTAAGGACAACAAAGATTTAGAAACAAGAAAACAACCAGAACTCAGAAAATCAAACTGTTTGGAAGTCCAACAACGATTCATCCAGACCAGTAAGAGGGGCGGAGTTGCAGCAGGAAAAAGCAGAGGTGCGGACCGGGCACGCAGGCAGCAGCGGTAGGCAGCCCCCAGGTGCACAAGCAGCAACTAGCAGACTCCGGGCACGGGGCGGCAACTGTGCAGACCCAGTGAGGCCGCACAAGGCAGCTGGCTGACTTGGTGGTCCCACATTCACGTGCAGATAATCCAGGCAAAGGGGAAGCGGTGAAAGGAACTGGAATCTGAGAGTGAGTAAAGCAACCACCATTGTCTCCTCTCCGACCCCGCCCCCACATACAGCGTCACTACCCAGCGACTGGGCTGTCCCGCCCTGGGGAACATCTAAGGCTCCGCCCCTCACTATGTAACAGCCGGGACTAGATGGAAAAAAAAAAAAAAAAAAAAAAA